>PVJD01013331.1:0-34613 GCA_004026545.1 Mormoops blainvillei
CCACCACAGCTCCCAGGCCTCCAGGAGGAGGATTCAGTTTCTTTAAGAGACTCATTTCCTTTTCTGTTTTTTCTTTTTTCTGAGCTTTACTGCCTGAGAGGGGAATGAGATCTCTTTCTCCTCTTTAAACCATCAATTTAAATAGTTTCTGAGTAGAATCTTTATTATGTAACAAATGGTCAGTTGTTCATTTGGATCAAATTCATCAAATATTCCGATAAGTTCCTTTGTCCTGTGAGTTAAAAGGAACACGTTCATTTTCATACACTTTAAAAATCTAACCCACTTTAATCCAAATCTAATTTAGAAATGCTCTCCTCTTAAATATTATCAGTATGTTGTAAAGTATCCTCTCTTACGACGGGCCGTGGTACTACCAGACTTCTTCAAAAACAGCGTACATGAGATCAGCTTAGAGTTTTAGATGTGGTACAGAAGGAAGAACATGCTAATTAAATTTTTTTCTCTTTTTTCATAAACTTATTCAATTTGTTCCTTGGTAGATTAGATGAAACATCAAAAATTAATTTAAGATGAGTCTAGGAATTCTTTCAGTTCTAAATGATAAGGGATTGGTCATGGGGAAGACTGAAACTATTACAGAAACAGCCCATTTGGGAGCCAAGATACTGTTACCAAAACTAGATCCTCCCCAGGGTCTTTCTGTTCTAGGTTCGCCTTTGCCTGCTGCTGGTATGAACTGTAGCTCTCAATGACAGGGTTTGGTATAAGGGAAAGGGACTATTTATTCAAAAGTTATGCAGGTTTAGAGTAATGGCGGAATGTTGCCATTAAATCTCAAAGTCCCTATAAAACATCCACAAACACACACACACAGTCCTTCCTTCCCTTGCCAAGCCTGGCCAGTTAGGAGTACCATATCTCAGGAAAAGAAATAGAACTCCGTAGCTTGGCTGGGTTCCGGTTCTTAATCCAAAACCGCATCCTCATGGCGAGTCGGGGAATCCTTGTACATCCTTTCAAACTGCTAAAAGAGAGCTCCGCATTCTTGCTGCATCTTGCTTTCCTGCTTCCTAAGCCATGTGGTCAAGGGAGCCTCCTCTCCAGTCCCAAAACACATGGTTAGACCCCCACATGGCTGTCCCCCTAGGTTTAAATCCGGGGTTGGATCTTCTTCTGTAACCCTATTTCTGACTCCTCCCACAATTGTCTACACCTGTTAACAGTCCCGTATTCTCTGCCTTTCTTGGCTGCCATAGTTAGTCTGGGCAGGCATGGCCTTGTGGTGTGGAGCAAACCACCTCTAAGCTCTCGGGCAGGCTCTGTCACCCAGGGAGCTACCTCTCAGTTACGTCATGGGTAAAGCCATGCATATCTTCCTGGCTCTACTCAGGCTAGAAGACTAGTCTGCTGTTATTGATATGCAAAAATAACTCTGCTGCTTTTCCCAACTCCCAAGCTAGGCTTGTTGGGGACCCTGGGGCCTCTCAGCCTACACCTTGTTACAAAACTTCATTATGTAAAATTTGGGGATTATCTGTGGATATCATATAATCAATGGAATTCTTGAATCCTATTGGCATTTCAATAAGTAGTGAGATTTTCCACATAATAAAACTATAGCACTTAGTAAAGTGAGAAGTAGCCTACCATTTTCCCCCAAAAATGCCTAAATAAATTTAACTATGATAGAAAATAAAAATTGAATGAAGCCACTGGATGCATGCTACTCTGACATCCACTGCTACCATCAACCATGTCTTAAGATAATTATAAATGATCTATGAGGATACAACGTACCAGTTAGGGTTCAGGGTGGCTGACTTCCCAAATGCACTCAATTTCTTCCTGCCTAAAATTCACAATTTTTCTACATTCTAACTATATTTTTTTCCAGTCATCATTCATAATCACCACTTAGGAAACATAGGTTACATGTACATATTTATATTAACACTATGCTTAAACCAGAGATTTTCTTTCATGCTAATGATTATTTTTAAAAATTCTTGCACAGCAAAAAATACATAAATGTAAAAGACAATAATGTATTTGTTAATATAAATTTCAAAAGACACAGTAAAATAATTAGAACATGTTCCAAATTAATCCTACTTCTCCAGGTATTAATCTACCAACTTCCCCTAGAAATAAGCCAGTCTTACAAGTTTACTTTTCTTATCTCATGAATTATTTCAGAGCAATTTAGTCATCTTTAAAGTCATAATAATTTTTTTCGCTTCACTGAAATATAAGTTAGCCCCTACAGAATTTGTATTTTACCTGAACCATCATAGGACTTAGTTTACCTTTAGGTTTAGAAGGAACATGTGACATTAAGAGCTTAATTTTCTCGATCACGTGACCTAATGTGTGAAGAGCTTCTGCATTGGTTGCTAAGTATCAACCTGAGAATATCTTTTGGTGGTAATTGAGAGAAAAACTCTGGGATAGATTGAGGAATATCTCACACCCAACAGACACTAAATAAGGAACAAATTCTTCATTAACATTTCTCCTTAATTATCAACATGATATACCTTCCTTGAACTGAATAATAATGGGGAATAATAAATGATAAGCAGGCATGTAGGAAATCCCCTGTTAATCCTGGGACCTAGAGTAAATTATTAAATTTGCCATGCTGTTTTTTTCAGATGAATATGCAAAGCACTAGCTATGCAAGAATATTAGAAAAATAAGGCCAAAGGGTGCTATCTTATACACTGTGATTATTTGGGCATATTAAAAGAACACTTTTAAACTAGAAGAATAATTAAAGTAGAAGAGATAAATTAAAATCAGCAAATGACTTAAATACCCAAATAACTTGACTTAATCTCACAAAATAGCAATGCTTAGACATAAATTCATTCAATATGTTTGCATTTTTGGGTGTCACATTGTGCAAATAAACATGGTCTTTTATTTTCTGAACTCCTCATTTTGATTGCAATAACTCTTGTAGAACATAGACAATATGATTTATGTTCCCATGAATAACATAAAATAAAAATATATAACATTATGCTCTTTATTATGAAAACTCTGCTATCTTGGTAGGTAAAAGCTGTAATACCCCAACTATCCATCTCCATCTGGGTTTTCTGCTACCCATTCGCTCTTACACAAACCTTGTAAATTATTCCCTTTTTTGTGTGTGCCTCAAACCATTCTTTTCAGTCATTTTATTTTGTTTGATGGCTTCTAGAACAAAACAGGTGGTATTTCAAGTGTACTAGTATCATCTCCTTAAGTCAGTATAAATAATGTTAATTACATCATATTGCTTCACTGGGGGAATAAAACAGACCGTAAAGGTAATATAACATTACTTAATGAACTAAATGCTTTTTTCCCTAAAATGGAAATTACTTGTAAATTTTACAGTGTCATACTCTATTGAAGTTTTTAGAATACCTGCTTAAATTATTTAAATATTTATTCACTATATGTTAATATTTCAGAAATAAGTTTCTATACTAGTGATTACATTAATATGAAAGAAACCTGAGGACCACATAGGACCATCTGAATTAACTAGATTAACAAAACACTTGGGGAACAATGAACAAATATAAATATCATTTGAATGTTGACTTATGCTGTGCCAAATAAAGGATTAATGAACTTTAAAAAATATGAGATTTTCATCTCTTAGAACTTCAAAACTGACAGTGGAACTAGCATGAATGTTCAGTTTATTTATTTGTTTGTTTATTTATTTATGTATTTATGTTTTTATTTTTAGACAGAGGGGAAAGGAGGGAGAAAAGAGGGAGAGAAACATTGATGTGTGAGAGATACATGGATCAGTTGCCTCTCATCCCCCCAAATGCACCCGCCTCTCCCCCCATCCCTGTCAGCTGGCCTGCAACCCAGGCATGTGCCCTGATTGGGAATCAAAGGGTAACCTTTTGGTTCACGGACCAGCACTCAATCCACTGAGCCACACCAGCCAGGGTAGACCTACAGTTCTTAGATTAAAAAAAAGAAAATCTGAATGGAGAATGATGTTTTTGGATTAGATTTTTAAACACTGCATTTATAACAGGTTCTCCACTTCCCCTCACTTTGGAAAAGGAAAAGTTGACCCTTGCAAGGGTTTGACTGCATGGGTCCACTTACACATGGATTTTTAAATAAATACCTGTATTGTTTTCCATCCATGATTGGGGGTCTGCTAGTGCAGAGGGCTAGCCATATGCATTGATCTACACCATTTAAAAAAAGATTTTATTTATTTTTATTTTTAGACAGAGGGGAAGGGAAGGAGAGAGGGAGAGAAACATCAATGTGTGGTTGCCTCTTGTACACCCTCTACTAGGGACCTGGCTCACAACCCAGGCATGTGCCCTGACTGGGGAATAGAGCCGGTGGCCCTTTGTTTCTCAGGCCGATGCTCAATCCATTGAGCTACACAAACCTGGGCTGATCTACACCATTTACAACAGGGACTTGAGCATCTGTGGGATTGGGTATCTTAGGGGGTCCCGGAAACAATTGTCTGCAGATATTGAGAGCCAACTAAGTTTGCAGTGAGTCAAAAGATTTACACAGATTTTTGACTGCCGGAGGGTCAGTACCTCTAACACCCATGTTGTTCAAGGTTCTGCTGTACCTATATCCTCAGCTTCTCTTCAGTCAGTTCCTTTGGCAAATAGTTATCAATTGTGAAAAATGGAGAATTATATGCAAAATTGGAGTAACTTCAAATTAACTATGTATCATGGTCCCTAGTCTTGAGAGACTATTTGGTTTCAGAAAACCCCTTTCCTGGCTATCACAGAGTGAAGGGATATAGTCTGAGTAATCAATTTGCAAAGCAAACATAGGTATTTATATTGAGATTTGTACTTTCCTTTTTCACTGAAATAATCTTTCAGAAAAAAATCCAAATATGAAATATTTCACATATGATATATACATATGGAAACATAAAAATATTGTGATATTTTGGACCTGAATCTATTGAGTGTTTTTTTTCCTCTAAATTTAGTAATTATTCTCCAGAAAATCAAATTGTTTTGACGTGCTCTTAGGGGAAAAAAGAACTATACCTCACTGCAGAAGAGTCCATCTGTTATATTAATGTTTAATCAAAAATATTTTGTCTTTTTTCTTCCTTACCAAAGCTTAATTTTTTACCTTTCTATTTAAGGGTATAGCAATAAAAAGAAAGATTACAGATAAATAAGTAAATTGCAATATTCTCTTCACTACTCATTCTCAAATGGGTATCTATTAAAAACTATTCATCTTAGAAATGTTGTTTTAAGTATGAAAGGAATAGAACTGGGAGAGAATAAAGCATTAAACACAGCAGTTCTTGGGTTGAAGTCTGTCTCCAAACACTCAGATTGATATTACTGAATTTTCCGACACAAGGAAATAGCTGAAGCTTCTCTATTTGACTGTTCTTCCCACAGCAGACACTTACCCCAAAGAGCACTCTTTCCAATTGCCCTTTTTAAGTGCACCTATAAATCAACATTATGAGAAATGTCTTCAGTGTATATAGAAAAGCAGTGTATGAATGGTAAACAGTTATTTGAGGCCTTTCAATTGACCTCAAACCTTTCTTATAAAGCTACCAAGAAAAGTAGTGTCTTTATTCAGTGCCTTGAGTGCAAAATTATTGATTTACTTAGATAACTTTTGTAAAGAGCAACAAACTCTTCAGATATATTTGCTTTTCCAATCTGCATTATTTGGTATTTGCTGATAGCTTAGGTTTTTATTAAAATTTAGAGATATCTGTCCCTTTACCTTTTCAATAATTGAAATTTTGGAGGTTTATTGTAAATACATTATATCAAAGCCTAGAAAGTTTTTTGTTAAAAAATAAAATCAATTTTATTGAAATTGAGTTCTGCAAAGAAAATGCAAGAGCAATCAATTTAATGAGGTTGTTGGAAGCTTTCTTCTTTAACCCCAAGAAGCTCTGCTGTCTAGATTTTCAAAACAGCTTATTAAAGTCCAGAAAAACTGTTGTACATTAGAATGTCATCACCTGTTATCTGCTTGGCCACATCAGAATAAGGAAAGTCACATATGATCTGTACTACTCAGAGAAACATTTGAAATAATTACTAATGGTAAAGTAACAATAAAAGACACCAATTTACTACTTCATGATTGGGTCCACTCAGCACAAAACAAGTAACAACTTTGGTAATGTCTTAAACATTTAGCCGAACTAATTCATCATGTTGGAATTTGGCTTAATAAAACTTGATTTGATTTTTGTCATACATAGATTTTTAAAAATATCTCATATATTTATTTTGTTCTGTGTTTATTAGTATTCAGAATTTTTTGTTATCAATTTTTTATTTATTAATGAAAACTGAATTTACATTTGTTAGCCATAGAGCCAGAAGTACTATATCAGGAAAAAATATTTCAAATTTAATACCATTATGAGATTTCAAGAAAGGGACAAGTACTCTTTTAGGACAGTCAAGTGAGTCTTACAAGGTTCAATATCTTTTTGATATTTGATTTGATTTGATGAGATCTCTTCAATATATTAGATATATTAAACTTATGTATAAAAATTAATGGATATAGCCGAACACATGCACACATATCAGTAAACATGGTCAAATGCTAGTAATTCTAAGTAAGATACAGACATTTAAAAAAGCAGTGATCCCAAGAAATAAAGGAAATGTAAAAAAGGCAAAGTCTCCTGGCATATGAGGAGGTGTTTGATTATAATAAATACATTTTCAAGTACTATTATCATGAATTTGTTATAAGATATGCTCAGATATGGAAAACTTTCTAGTGAAGAGTTCCAGCTGATCAGTACATACTCTTGAGAATAATATTCTTTCATCTTCTTAAAGAATTCCAGGAAAATCTAAGCCTTTCTCATTGTTTTGCCACCATTTAAAACTCCTTGTAGGTAGGACTATAGTGTAATATAGCTTATATGTTCTGACCTAGAATTCAAACTTTTATGCTCATGTTCATGAAATATAATCAGATAGTAGTAAGCTCTACTATATTAAGCAGTTTATAAATTTGAGTTCAGTTATTGAAATTTAACTAATGTTTCACTTGTTTATATCAATTCTTTAAAATGTGTTTATAATTAATATTTCTCATTCTATTTTATCTTTATTCTTCTATATACACACATCATACAAGGAAAGGAAATACATATTCGTATAAAAATGACAAAGAATAACTTATTTTCTATTGATCTATGGTGAAATACCCTGTTCACACTACTTTTTTTATTATTTTCTCATCTTTAGTCTCCATGACTTTTCACTTATCTAAAATTGTCCATGTCTCTAAAGAATCAGATATGTTACATTGGAAGGGAGTTAGTGATCTTACATTGATGTCCACTGTTAACATTTGAATAAGATTTTAAATGTCAATACTCTTTTTTTAAAAAAAAAGTTATTTATTTTTAGTGCAAGAGATACATCGATCGGTTACCTCTTGCACACCCCTAACAGGGGATCCAGCCTGCAACCCAGGCATGTGCCCCAACTGGGAATTAAACTGGTGACCTTTGGGTTCATAGGTGGGCATTCAATCCACTGAGCCACACCAGCCAGAGTTAAATGTCAGTAATCAATAATAATTGTCTCAGCAACAATTTTGGTATAAAATAGGCTCCATGTGATTGTTTGATCAAATGACCTTGATTGTTACTATCTATATTTAAGGATTTCATTATAAATAACAACTTCTCTTAGGCAAAAAAGTGGAGTTAAAAATTGCTCACTAAAAAAGCAATCATATCACTTAAAGATTTTTTTTGACTGAGTAAGTTTATTCTGAGTGTTCCATATTTTCTATTAAAAAGTTCAGTTCTAAGTTAATGCCTGCATCTTTCTCATAAATATTAGAAAAGCACTATGTTCTAGAATTCCTCATGATATAGTACAAATTCAATTTTGTACCTTGATGATTAAAAAGTACCATAGATTCCCTATAAAATTGGACATTATTTCTACCTTGAATGCTGACTGACACATTTCATTTTATACTGAGATGCATTTATTTCATTTTATACTGAAAAGGCATCCAATACTGTAATGAGACAAATTTTTATATCTGTATGCATTTTAGAGGTGGTAGCTTAGGTGGCATTAGGTGCCAAAGTCTCTCTTTGAACTTGTCCAAGCTCAGTAAATGTTATGAAATTGGTAAGGTTTTATGCTATGCTCCAAATTTCACATTGCTGTAGCTTTCCTCATTATAGCATGTCCCTTCTTCTCAGAGATTTGTTGTTTTAAATTCCTTTGATTAAATATAGCACAAATATTAATAACTCATTCATATAGAAGAGTATATGTTTAATATTTACATTACAAAGTAAAATTACAGGAAGCTACAAAACACCAATAATACTTAATTCAAAAGGTGGCATACTCTTAGCAGTGTATTTTACTGTAATTGGGTTGTCAAATGAGTATTGAAGATGTGATATTGTTTTTAATATAGCTGTATCATTAGGAATTACAAGACAAAGGCATACACCTTAGTGGGAGAATAAACTCATCTAAAGTTTAAGGTCATTGCTTGTGTCAATCACTCAGAGAAGAAATGAGTCCCTTGTGTGTGTGTGATTTTTCTCCTTTATTAATTACATTGAATAAATTGTAAGATAGGGGTCCACTTTTATTCTTTTGTGTGTGGTTGTCCAGTTTTCCCAACACCATGTATTGAAGAGACTGTCTTTGGTCCATTCTATATTCTTACCTCCTTTGTAGTAAATTAATTGGCCATATATGTGTGGGTTTGTTTCTGGGCTCTCTATTCTGTTCCACTGATTATGTGTCTATTTTTATGCCAGTACCATATTCTTTTGATTACTATAGTTTTGTAGTATAGTTTGAAATAAGGGAACATAGTACCTCCAGGTTTGCTCCTTTTCCTGAAGATTGCTTTGACTATTTGGGATCTTTGTGGTTCTATACATATTTTAGGATTATTTGTTCTAGTTATATGAAAAATACCGTTGTAATTCTGATAGTGATTGAATTGAATTTGCAGATATCTTTGAGTACCATGGACAATTTAAGAATATTAATTCTTCTTATCCATGAGCATGATATATCTTTTCTTTTTTGTGTTATCTTCAAATTTCTTTCATCAGCTTCTGATATAGTTTTTAGAACAAATGTCTTTGTCTTTCAGCTCTTTGTTTATATTTCTAGGTATTTTATTCTTTTTGATTCAGTTGTAAATGGGATTTTTTAAAAAAATTCTCTTTTGGATAGTTTAACATGAGTGTTTTGAAACATGACATATTTCTGTACATTAATTTTGTATCCTGAAACTTTTTAATTTTTTTAATTTTTAAATGGAATTAATTGATTGACTTTAGTTAATAAAATTATATAGGTTTCAGGTATACAATTGTACAGTACATTGTCTGTATATTGTATTGTGTGCTTACCATGCCAAGTCAAGTGTCCTTCTATTACCATTTATCCCCCCTTTACCTTCTTCTACCAATCCCCTCCCCACTTTCCTCCGGCAATCACCATACTGTTGTCTGTGTCCATCAGTTATTTTTCTTTCTTTGCTTAATCCTTTCACCCTTCTCATTCAACCCCCAACCCCTCCTCTCTGACAGCTGTCAGTCTGTTCTCTGTATCCATGAGTCTGTCTCCACTTTGTTTATTTTGCCCATTAGAGCCCACACGTAAGTGAAAGCATATAATGCTTGTCTTTTTCTGACTGCCTTATTTCACTTAGTATAATACTCTTCTATTCATGCTGTCACAAAAAGTAAGATTTCCCTTTTTTCCCCCCACAGCTGAGTAGTAGTCCATTGTGTAAATTTACAACTTTTAAATTCATTTACTAACTCTAGTATTTTTTTGGTGGAATCTTTAGAATTCTTTCTATATAGTAAATATGTCATCTGGAAGTAATGACAGTTTTACTCTTTGAGTCTACTTGGAATGCATTTTTTCTTTATCTTGCATAATTGCTGTGGTTAGTGTTTCTAATACTATGTTGAATAAAAGTGGTGAGAGTGGGTATCTTTGTCTTGTTCCTGATTTTAGAGGAAAAGCCTTCAGCTTTTCACCATTGTGTGTGATGTTAGCTGTAGATTTGCCATGTATGCCCTTCATTATGTTGAAGTGCATTCCCTCTATGCTGCCTTATTTGAAAGTTTTTTATCGTATAGGGATGTTGAGTTAATCAAATGTTTTTTCTGCATCTATTGACATGATCAAATGATTTTTGTCCTTTATTTCTTTAATGTGATGGATCATGCTGATTGATTTGCAGCTGTGTAACCGTGTTTGCATCTTTGGAATAAATTTTACTTGGTCATGGTGTATGATCCTTTTAATGTGCTGTTGAATTATTTGCTAATATTTTATTGAGTACTCTTGCAAGTATGTTCATCAGGGGTATAGGCCTATAATTTTTTTTTTTTGTGATGTCTTTGTCTGGTTTTGGTATCAGGGTAATGCTGGTCTCATGAAATAAATTTGAAAGTGTTCCCTCCCCTTCAATATTTTGGAATGGTTTGAGGATAAAGTTAATACTTATCCAAGTTAATACTTGAGTTTCTGGTAGAATTCACCAGTAAAGCCACATTGTCCTGGATTTTTGTTGTTGGGAGGTTTTTCAATACCAATTTAATCACTTTCTCATAATTAGTCTATCAGATTTTTTATTTCTCCATAATTCAGTCTTAGAAGATTTTGTGTATCTAGGACTTGATCCATTTTTTCTAGGTCATCCCCTTGTTGGTGTATGATTAACTAGAGCAGTTTCTAAGATCCTCTGCATTTCTGGGTTACCAGTGTACCTTCTCCTCCGGGTTCTTGAAAGATGTGAGCATAAGTAATAGATAAGTAGATTAGAGACACAGGGGGGTTTGTTGTTATCTTTTGACCTTGATTTGAAGAGCCCAGGATTTGATTTCAGAGAGAGAAAAGGTTCCAAGCTAAAAGCAGAGGCAATTACTAACTAAAAATGTCTATGGGCTGTGGAAAACAAAACAACAGAACATGCCTTTTAATTCAGATTATCTACTTTTGTGCTTCTCTGGTTTTTTCCTCCTTGTACTTGAAGTGTTTTTGAAGAACTAGAGTTGACTTACATTTACACTGACAAGTAAATCACGTGTGTGTTAAAATATTGCAAAGAAAGCCACCCCTCTCTATCTTGAAGCCACTGTAGTAACGGGGAACAATAAGAAACTAATGGACCCCTAGCAAAGAAAAATTTAGGAACTGAGCCAATGTCCTTCAGCCCACCAGCTACATCTAGCCAGAATACTCTTTTGTTAGTGACCATATTGAGAGATGTCAATCTTATATACATTAATAAAACAATGTAAGGTCTTATTGATTACTGTTGGTGGATAAATTATGGGCTGATTTTCCTGAAGCCACTCAAATGCCATACATAGGTTTAATTTATTGGAATATTGCTGCTACCAGTCTCACCTATCCGACTGCTACTGCTGTGCTTGCTTTTGCTTATTAATATAGTGACCACTCTGAATAACATGGTCTTGTAAATATACAACATGTTGAGATTACCAAGTGATTTCAGATATGCTGACAGGTCTATCTGCATTAATTTCACTGCTTAGCAACAGGTCCAAAGGAGGACCTGGAGCATCTGGCTGCCACAGTTCCTGACCCTTCTAAGGTGGCCTCATCCCTAAGGCATGCAACAATCTCAGCATGGGGCAGAATAATAGACTATTTTAATTCAGCCTAGTTTATGATAGTCTAACTCCCTCAGGGCTGGGATTGCAGTGACTGGAAGAAGGAGAAAAGCTGGTTAGCTGTTTAGTTATTTCCTGTGTACTTTCAGATGTCCTGGCTTGGGTTATAGGTTGCATCTTTCATAACACTTGCCGAAGGCCATATGAACTACACAATGTCATTTTGAATAATGGCATTTTTACACTTGGTTTCCAAAAGCTCCAGCCTTATAAGGAATCATGTCAAGATAGACTAGATAATTATTTATAAAACTGTTGAACTCATGCGTAACATAGCTTGCCATTTTCCTTCCTGGGATGAACAAATAATTATTGTCTCATGACAAAGCAAATTTTTTATTTCCAGATGCAAGTTTCTGTATTAATTAGAATTCTGTTGCAAGTAACAATCTAACTTCAATTAGTTTAAGTAAAAAATAGAACTGGGGGCTCATGGAGTCAATGTTGCTAGGAGCAAATGGGTCCAGGCATGCAGTGTAACCATTATGATTTGTCCTAGACTTAACTCTTTTTTTTTTTTTTTGTATACTCCCTGGCTTCACCTCTTCCATAGTTCACTGCATAGCTCTGTGTACATATGGAGGGCTGGATGGAAGGGCCCACAGTTAGTCTGCAGTAATCCCTAAAGATTATGGCAATTGATGTTATGAAGAATCTAGTTTAGGTCACATAACCACAATTCTCTCTCAGCAAGGAAAGCTGTCAGTAAACGTCCCATGTTTGCAAAGAAAGCGGAGGGCTACTTTCTTTGCAAAAGAGAGCTGGTTTGAGAGAGTGACAAAAATTTAAATAAAGTTTTAAAATGGTACAAGTATATTAAAAATGCAAGGCTATCACTCAAATAGTCTGTGTTTGTTGGTAATTAGTAGAGTATCTCTTTATCTTCAAAGTGAGGCATGGCTATAATCATTACAGTGCTGGTTTTAATAGGAGTTGCATTTCTTTATAGTGGGGGCCTTAGCTTCAACTTGCAAGTATCACCAATGCTGGTGAAATGAATTAAGGTGGAAAATAAAGAGGGATGGGGTAAAGATTAACATCAAATGTTTCTCATTTTTCACTTTCACAATGAAATTTTTCATACTAGTTTTTAAAATTTAAATTTGGGGTGAGAGATATTGATTGAACAAAACACTTATTTTTTTCTTCTATATTCTCACCAAAATTCAATTTTAATGTTCACCTAGTGAGAGAGGAGTCCCCTTCTCCCCAAGGAAACTGATATTAGCATTAACACTCCTGAAAATAGGAGTGTGAGTTTTCTAGACTAAATTAAACAGATGTTACTGTTTGCCACTGAAATTCTCATTGATCCCATACAGGAGCAATGGTTTGCTGACCAAGGTTCACATGATCTATTTCTGATGTCCATAGCCAATATTAAAATATGAATAGCTTTTCAAATGCTTTTATTTTTTTTGTTCCTTTTCTTCTTTATGAAATTTGTGGCAGTGACCAATTGCATAGTTACTCTGATCTTGAGCTAATTCAAAACTGACCTTCAGTCTTTGTGATATTTTTTGTTGTGGTGGGAAAGCTTAGAATCTTCTGGTGTTCAACAGGGCTCCCTCTGGTGTGTACTGTATTCCAATAGTGGGGTCTCAAACCTGGGAGACTTGCTGAAACTCTGACTAACATATAGTCTGCCAACTACCACTTTCTGCTCATCTTTTCTGTTGCTTGGGTGAACTGGAGTGTTGGTAAAAGAGAAAATATGTATCAGGATTAGGTCTCTGAATTTGTATTATTTTTTTGGTCTTGAATCCTTAAATTCTGGCTGCTGTGTACCTCTCTGAAACAAAACAGATTCATTTTAACATGTTTTTTCCAGTTTCTTAGACCCAACCCAATCCCGGACAGAGTAAGTATGTTTAGGCTAGTCTACCATCTCCAGATGCTGGTCTACTATGACTAGTACATTGGTATTTTAAAGAAAATTGAAATAGAATAACAATAATATAGCACGAGACTGTATTTTCAGAAAGCATATCAAGTTAGTAACAAAGAAGGAAAACATTCTTAAGATGTTAAAGTGAAAAGTTGTATAGCGATACAGGTTTATGGTTTAATCTCTAACTTATTTTTAAAATATTAAACTTAAAAATAAATGTTATACTCTATATAAACTTTTTCTATTTATGGGAAGTAAAACTGTCTTATACATTGCATTATTAATGCACAGAATACCACTTCCCCTTATTTGTCAGAGTAGTACCTATTGTCAAGAAGAGTTAAACTAATACCATATTGTTCTTAGATATATGTTTCTTTTTTTGCTACCTTTCAGGACAGAACAATACAATTTGGAAAGACAAAGTGAAAACAAACAAATAAAAAAAAAACATTGCAGGCAATGTAATCCTAGGGAAATTCTTTAGCTTGAGGAAATATTGCAGAATAAAAAGATAGAATTCTGAGAACTCATGCTTTTTCTAACTGGGAAATACCCACTCAAATATGCTTATGGAAAATAGTTCTCACTGTTTCCGATGGGTTAGGTGTGTGTTAGCAGGTGGGGAGGGATTAGGAAGAGCTCAGGTACGTTTATTGGTTTTCTTTTCAGGAGTACTTAAATAAAGTTGTGCAACAGTATCCTAATGAAGGGAGATATTTACCTTTGAGTACTTAAAAGGTGGTTCTACTTCGGAACTTAAAGGGTAATTATTCTGTGTCATTCATTCTGCTGTGCACTTTAAACATCATACCTCCTTCAATACTTCCTAAGCCATTAAATGCAGGTGGAATATCAATTCTATCTCATGGAACAGAAAATGGAGACTTAGAAAATATCAGAACCTTTTCTGGGTTTACAGTGGTAAGACATAAACCAAGTTTCGGAAAAAGATCTTTGTTGTGTATAAAATCTCCGCTGCTCAAGCTATATTATTTTGCCTTTAAAATCACATTATTCCATAAAATACGGAAACCAATAACTTCCTTATCAAAGTTAAACTCTGACTTCTATTACTATACAAGTAATAAAAATGACTTTGGTTGATAAAAATGAAAGAATAACTTATTGTGTGAAACCAGCATCCTGCAGCAAGAAAAGTTCACAGCGGACCATAGTCCTGGCTATTCCATTGGAGAGAATTCAATTTATTCAAATCCTGTTACAATTGTTTCAAACACTAAATGAAAATGGAATCATTTATTACCATATAGAAGGATTAAACCCTCAATTGGATTTCTGAGTTTAAGATGAAAAAGTATGCTAACCTTCAAAATGGTTTAAAACTGAACTTTATCTTTTTGTAAAGAACAATAGCTTTAAGAGATTTAGAGGAAGAATAAGCCCTATAAAATAATCGTTTAAAGTAATGTGGTAATACAGATGACTGTTTTATAAGCAATTGAAGCCAAATATTCTATTTTTGACCTCAAACCCAATATTGATATGAATATAGTATAATCTTTCAGTAAAACTCCTTTTTGACATATGTTAATTCCTTGTAGGTTAAATACAGAGATCTAGGATAAATGTTAAAATCATACAAACACATAACAACATAATATGAATAACTTACTTTCCTACATTGGAAAGATGATAATAATAAAGTTTTTTAAATGTATTTAAATTTTTCAGTATAACTAAGATTTTCTCACAAGGAGAAGAGGACCAAGGGATATAAAACTTGTTTGAAAACATAATGATGGAAAACTTCCCTAATCTGAGGACAGAAAAAGTCGCATAAGTCCAAGAAGCACAGAGGGCCCCAATCAAGAGGAACCCAAAGAGACCCACTCGAAGACACATCATAATAAAACTGGCAGATGTCAAGGACAAAGAGAGAATCTTAAAGGCAGCGAGGGAGAAACAGGAAGTAACATACAAGGGAGCTCTGAGAAAACTAGCAACTGGCTTCTCCACAGAAACACTGTCAGCCAGAAAGGAATAGCAAGAAATATTCCGAGTAAAGAAAAGTAAATGCCTGCAACCAAGGCTGCTCTACCCAGCAAAGCTCTCAATTAAAATGGAAGGTGAACTAAGGAGTTTCCCAGACAAAAGAAGGCTAAAAGAATATACCTCCAGCAAACCATCATTGCAAGATATGCTAAAGGGACTGCTTTAAGAAGAAGGAGAAAAAGAGTTTGAGAGAGAGGAACACAGGTGCAAAGGAAAAAGAAATGAATAAGTACCTATCAATAATAACCTTAAATGTAATTGGATTAAATGCTGCAATCAAAAGATATAGAGTAGCTGAATGGATAAGAAAACATAACACACACATATGCTGCCTATAGGAGACCCACCTCAGAACAGAAGACCTATACAGGCTGATAGTAAAGGGTTGGAAAAAAATATTCCAAGTGCATGGACAGAAAAAGAACACTGGGGTAGCAATATCAGACAAAACTGACTTCAAAACAAAGGTCATAAAAAGATACAGAAGGACACTCCATAATACTGAAAGTAAGAGTCCATCAAGAAGACAAACATTGTAAACCTAGATGCACCCAACATAGGAGCATGCAAATACATATAAGGAAAACTTTGGAGGACTTCAAGAAAGACATAGACAGCAACACACTTATACTAGGGGATTTTAACACCCTATTGTCAAAAATGCATAGATAATCCTAACAAAATATCAACAAAGGTATTATGGAACTGAATGACACATTAGATAAAATGGACTTAACTGATATATATAGAACATTTCATCCCAAAGAAGCAAAATCACATTCTTTTCAAATGTACATGCAATATTTTCAAAGGTAGACCATATGATAGAATATAAAACAAGCTACAAAAAATTCAAGAAAATTGAAATCGTAACAAGAATTTTCTCAGACCACAAGAGCTTAAAGCTAGAAATTGACCTCAAGGAAAAAACTCAAAAACATTCAAACTCATGGAAACTGAATAGCATGCTATTAAACAATGAGTGGGTCTATAATGAGATCAAGAAAGAAATCAAAAAGTTTTTGGAAATAAATGGAAATGAACACAAACAGTCCAAAACCTATGGGACACAGCAAAGGCAGTACTAAGGGGGAAGTTCATAGCAAACAGGTCTACCTAAAAAAGATAGAAACATTTCAAATAAACCACCTAACCCTACATCTACAAAAACTGAAGAAACAAGTAAAGCCCAGAAGGTAGGAAATAAGCAAGATCAGGGCACAATTGAATGACAGAGGGAGATAAAGAAAAATTCAGAGGATGATTAAATCCAAGAGCTGGTTCTTTGGAGAGATAAACAAAATCAACAAACATTTAAGTATTTTCATCAATAAAAAAAGGGAGAGGACACAAATAAATAAATCAGAAATGAAAGAGGAGAAATTACAACTGATACCACAGAAATACAAAGGATTGTAAGACATTACTACAAACAATTATACACCAAGAAATTTGAAAAGCAGGGTGAAATGGACAAATTTCTAGAAAAATATAATCTTCCAAAACTGAGTGAAGAAGAAGCAGAAAACTTGAACAGACCAATAACAACTGGTGAAATTGAAGCAGCAATCAAAAACTCTAGACAAACCAAAGCCCTGGACCAGATAGTTTCACAGGAGAATTTTACAAAACATTTAAGGAAGAGATAACCCCTGTCCTTCTCAGACTATTCAAAAAAATCCAAGAAAAGGGAAGACCCCTTTAACTCTTTTTATGAGGCCAGCATCATCCTAAACCCAAAACCAGATAAAGACACAGCAAAGGAAGATAATTACAGTCCCGTATCACTGATGAACATAGATGCTAAAATCTTCTGCAAAATATTGGCAAACCGCATCCAGCAATACATTAAAAAGATCATACATCATGATCAATTGGCATTCATATCACAGATGCAAGGATGGTACCACATTCTCAAATCAATAAACATAATACATTATGTAAACAAAAAGAAAGACAAAAATCACATGATCATATCAATAGATGCTGAAAAAGCATTTGATAAGGTATCAAAGCATTTGAAAATTTATGATAAAAACACTCAACAAAGTGGGAGTAAAGGAAGAACATCTCAACATAATAAAGGCCATATATGAAAAACCTACAGCCAACATCATGCTTAACAGGCAAAAACTAAATGCTTTCCTGTTAAGATTGGGTACAAGAAAAGGATGTCCACTTTCATCACTTCTGTTCAACATAGTGTTGGAAGTCCAAGCCACAATGATCAAATAAAAAAAAGAAAAGAAAGTCATCCAAATTGAAAAGCATGAAGTAAAACTGTCATTGTTTGCAAGCGACATGAGAGTGTACATAGAAAATTCTATAGACTCCACCAAAAAACAACTTGACCTAATAGGCGAATTTGGCAAAACAGAGGGATACAAAGTCAATATTCAGAAACTGAAGGCTTTTTTGTACACCAATAACAAAATATCAGAAGCAGAAATCAGGAAAAACATCCCATTTGCTATAGCAACAAGAAAAATAGACTGCTTGGAATCAATCTGGTCAAAGAGGTAAAAGCCTATACTCAGAAAACTATACAACACTGAAAAAAGAAATTAAGGAAAACACAAATAAATGGAAGCATATACCATGTCCATGGGTTGGAAGAATTAACATAATCAAAATGTCCATACTACCCAAAGCAATTTATAAATTCATTGCACTCCCTATTAAAATACCAATGACATATTTTACAGGTATAGAACTAACATTTCAAAAATTTCTATGGAACTAAAATGACCCCAAATAGCCACAGCAATTTGGAGAAAGAAGAACAAAGTAGGAGGGATCACAATACCTGACACCAAACTATACTACAAGGCTACTGTAATTAAAACAGTCTGGTACTGGTATAAGAACAGAAACATAGATTAAAGGAATAGAATAGAAGGCCCAGAAATAAACTCATGTCTCTTTGGTCAAGTAATATTCACAAAGGGGGAAGAAGCATAAAATGGAGTAAAAATAGCCTCTTCAACAAATGGTTTAGGAGATCTGGGCAACTACATGCAAAAAAAGGAAACTCAACCACCAACTTATACCACACACAAAAATAAGTTTAAGATGGATAAAAGACTTAAATATAAGTTGTGACACCATAAAAGTCCTAGAGGACAACATAGGCAGGAAAATCCCAGCTATTCCATGCAGCAATGTTTTCACCAATATGTCCCCTAGAGCAAGGGACGTAAAGGAAAGAATAAACAAATGGGACTTCATTAAAATAAGAAGCTTCTGCACATCTAAAGAAAACATCAGCAAAATGAAAAGGGAACCAACCATATGGGAAAATATATTTTCCAATGATTCCTCAGACGAAGGTTTGATCTCCAAAATGTATAAGGACTCACACAAGTCCACTCTAGGAAAACAAACAGTCAAATTAAAAAATGGGCAAAGGACATGAACAGACACTTCTCCAAGGAGGACATAAACAGGGCCTGGAGACATATGAAAGGGTACCCAGCATCATGAGCCATCAGAGAGATGCAAATTAAAACCACAATGAGATATCACTTCATGCCAGTCAGAATGGCCATCATAACCAAATCAACAAACAACAAGTGCTGGCAAGGATGTGGAAAAAGGGGAACCCTAGTGCACTGTTGGTGGGAATGCAGGTTGGTGTAGCCACTGTGGAAAATGGTTTGGAATTTCCTCAAAAAACTAATAATGGAACCACCTTTTGACCCAGGAATTCCACTGCTGGGATTGTACCCTAAGAATCCTGAAACACCAATTCAAAAGAACCTATGCAACCCAATGTTTATAGCAGCACAATTTACAATAGCCAAGTGTTGGAAGCAACCTAAGGGTCCAACAGTAAATGAGTGGATCAAAAACTGTGGTACATTTACACAATGGAATACTATACAGCAGAAAGGAAGAAGGAGCTCCTGTCCTTCCGGACAGCATGGATGGAACTGGAGAGCATCATGCTAAGTGAAGTAAAACAGGTGGTGAAAGACAAATACCACATGATCTTACCTATAAGTGGAACCTCATCAACAAAAGAAACAAGCAATCAAAATATAACCAGTGACATTGAAATAAAGAACAAACTAACAGTAACCAGGGCTGGATGGGGATAATGATAGAAAAGAAGGGGAAGTGTCATCAAAGAACATGTATAAAAACACATGGAGAAAGCCAAAGCTGGGAAGGATTGAGTATGGGAGGTGGGTGTGGGTGGGACAGGGGAATGTTGTGGTGGGATAATGGAGACAACTGTACTTGAACAACAATAATTTTTTTTTTAAAGGATAAGAAAAATAGAAGGCCCTGGCCGGGTTGCTCAGTTGGGAGCTTTGTCTCGATATGCCAAAGTTGCAAGTTCTTTCTCCATTCAGCATGCAATAAGATGCAATCAATGAATGTATAAATAAATGAAATAACAAATTTTCTTCTCTTTCTCTCTCTTTCTTTCCCCCATCTTTCCACTTTCATCTCTCTCTCCTTTCCTCTTTCTCTAAAATCAATAAATTTAAAAAAAGAAAATAGGAAACAGTTATTTCTTTAAGGATAATATCCTGGGCAGTTGTGCTTGCTTTAAGATTAGAAGAGCCTTCCTGAAACTCTACTTTTGTCAGCCAGCTAACTATGCTACTTGGGAAAATTGAAAGAAATTTGGGAAATATTCACAGATGGAGCTGTTAGACTCTAACTATAAAATATGATAGTATCTCAGTGGTTTTCTACTGGACCTATTCCTCAGCCCCATCCCAGGTACATTTGACATTGAGTCATTTTGATTGTCCCCTGTGTGAGAGGGCTGCTGCTGGAACCTAATGGGTAAAGACCAGGATGCCACTAAATATCCTACAATGTGCAGGACAGCCTTTCACAACCAAGAACTGCCCACATGAGTGAACCAAGGTTTTGCCTCTAGGGTTTATTTACACTGGCGTATATTTTCCTAAGATACTTTCCAAAAGATACTTTTGATATAGGGTTCCAAAATGAGCATAATGCACATGGACTGCAGTCAACATCTCTGCACTTTAAGTTAAATACCTTTTACTTAATTAGGAAGTTGAGGGAGGGGCTAATACTCCGGGTGCAGGACCTATGGGGCCCAGATACTGTTCTTGAAGTAGCGGGTGCACCAACGTGTCCCGTGGTTCCAGTGCTGGTTTCAAAAGTACCATCCCCTTTCTGTGACTGTTTGCATTGAAAAAGTAAAAGCTTTCTAATTTATACTTCTATTTATTTTATTACTAGAATGAAATTTGTATAAATTAAGCCAGTAGGTTCCAGGATGAAAATGCTTGAGACACATACAATATATTTTCAACATATGTGTGATTAAGAATCACCTGGTATACTTTGAAAAATAGTAGGTATCAAAATTCTTTATTTATTACATGCAATAAGGACCAAGGAGTCTATATTTTAATAAGAACACCACGTTATTCTGATGTAGTTAGTAGACTTGGAACACTATTTGGGAAAATAAAATAGAATCTCAGCAACCGGTTGCACATAAAGCAGCAATATTTAAGTTTGTACCTGAACATTTGTGACACAAAAATTTAATGTTAAATGAATGCATGACCTAGGGCTTTAAAAGTACAAATGAAACATGCTAAAATGAATCTTATGGTTTTAGATCAATATATATTCAAATACTGTCCCCTCAAAGATTTCAAAACTTAGCATTGTACTTGACATATAATATTTTCCCCAATTTATTTTTGAATAAATGTAGGAATGAGTCAATGGTAGATACATGCAATCAAGTATATATGTTAGTTTTTTTCCCCTTACACTTACAGAGGGTACAATCACCCCTTAATAAGGAGTATAGATTTCTGGCAAATACACGTGATACAAGGGTCCATTAGCAGGAAAATAAGTGAGAAATGCAAATATATCTAGTCATAAAGCTATAGTTTTAATCACTGTGTATTTTTTCTAGTAAATTAAAATTATTTGATAAAACCTGGTTTTTACTATTGATGCTATTTGCAGAGGTTCAGAAAGAACACACTACTCCCTCACACAAGAGAGGAAAATTAAAACATGACTAACATCATGGCAGCATTGAAAGGGACTGAAAGAGAAAGGTGATGGCAAATGCACACAAATAAGGATGATGAAAATGTACTAGAATATGATTTTTGGTATTTCTCACACTCTTTGCCTAACTTCATATACACGACTGGCTAAGATGGGTCTTTCAATGTAATGTGTCTACAGTTTAAGTCAAGTTATAAAAGATAATTAACATTGGAAAACCAAAATTCCCTTTGCATGTAATCTGCAATACTGAATGCAAAGATTCAAGAGCAATGAGAATTTAGAATAGACAGAAAGGAAAAAATAGCCAATATGGAAAAGAGGCTTATAATAACTGGACACTGCCAGCAGTAGAGATATTTATACCATCCTTTGAACTTAAAGTGTATTCTGAATCAAAAGTAGGCACTATTGGTCCCTTCCTAATGACGAACTGAGCGTGTAGATTTTGTTCCACTTACAAGACTACACTGAAAACTGAAGGGACATATGTAGCTCACAATAAACACACACACACACACACACACACACACACACACACACACGTAGTCATACACCCAAACCCTTACCACTGAAATGGATAAGTGTAAGTCAGTAAATAACTTCCTCTGTGCATTTGGTTGCATATTTATTGACAAGCCTTTCATTGTTAGATGGGTTCTCTTTCCCCTTTCCTTGAATGGTTTAAATGCTGAACCCAATGTGATGTAAGTTCTTTTAAAGAAACTTTAATGTATAGCTTAAATGGCTTGCTTTTTTGTTTGCTTGTTTTCTGTATTTGCTTATGCAGAAAAGAAATCCTATTTAATATTTGCTAGTGAATAATTAAAAGAAATCAGAGATTTAATAAAAATGACTAAGAAGAAAATAGAAACAGAGAACAGGGAATGGGGTTCATACTTTTTTTGTAAGATCAGACTGAATTTCTTTCAACAAAAAAAGATCTATAAATAATTACTTAAAGATTTCAGAACTCAATTCAGTAATCTTAAAGAGTAGCTTTGAACTGAGGTCTAACCTCATAAAAATAATTTTCATTGATACATTAATTCTATATATTACATAGCAAATGTGTATTTCCTAAAAAAAAGTATCTAAATTTTCAAGGGTAATAGTGTTCAAATATTTATTTCAAGAAAACCCTTCAGAGTTACAATGGTAAAGTGAAACAACAAAACAAGATTGTAAGCAAAGTAAAAAAAAGAAAACAAACATAAATATCTCAGTACATATATTAGAACAAATTCTAACTTAAATGAATTGTTAGTTGAGTCTTTCTGAGTTATTAAACAAAGGATTTATAAGACTGTGATGTGTTTTGGCTCTAAATTATGAAAGAGATAATTTTGAATTCAGAATTTACTGTGGTAAAACAGCATGAGCTTGACTATTTAAATTTCTTTAGTTTCCCATTTCTTTATGATATTTGAGTGACAATCATGTGTACCTTATTGTATTGTAGGCAGGAATACATGAGAAAATACAGTTAAAATTCCTGGCACATGGGATGTAATTATAAATTCTGGTTAATATTATTAATGCAAAAATACAAATAATTATCTGAAATTATTTCATATTAAGCTATCTGAGATCAATTAATTCAAAACTAGTAAGAAAAGGTGAAATTTTTCTTAATTGTTTTCAGTTATATTAAACTACAAACCAGTTATTGTTAGACTGTATTCAGAATAGAAAAAGATCAATTTCCAGGTTTATTTCTATATAATTTTAAATTTATTAGTCAAATATATGTGTTTTTTCTCTAAACAGCAACATAGCATTTGTTTTAGAATTAAAAAAAAATTTAAAGATTTTATTTATTTTTATTTTTAGACAGAGAGGAAGGGAGAAAGGGAGGGAGAGAAACATCAATGTGTGGTTGCCTCTCATGCACTCCCTACTGAAGACCTGGCCCTCAGCCCAGGCCTGTACCTTGACTGGGGAATCGAACTGGAGGTCTTTTGGTTTGCAGGTCGATGCTCCATCCACTGAGCTACACTAGCCAAGACTGTTTAAATATATAAACTTTTTATTTCAGAAAACACTCAGAGGCTGTGACATATATTCATATTTTTGTGTGTTTTTTAAAAACATGGATGGTTAATTATTTTTGATTGTCAAATTTTAGTGGAACATTTCATAAAAATATTAAAAACTTTAAAATTTACTTCTTCAAGTAGTCTTGTTATTTTAGCTATTTTTTATGAATCTTTTGTTGATTGGGTTCTGCATGCTGTGCTAGTCAGTAATTCCTTACTGGTTTTAACCAGTAAGGTCTTCATGTCAAGTTTTATGATTTCAATTACTAACTAGCCTGATTTTTGTGTGTGACATTTCACTATGAACATAAATTCAAAAAAATCTCCACATATATTCTGGTTCATTGGGAAATCAATGAGTGAAAGATGATATTTCTGTTAAACCATATCTGTATCTGTAAATCTACATATATCTATCAAAACCAAAATCCAGGTTGAAATTATAAACTGGTATGTGCAATTATTCCTGAATTAGGTTAGTGACCATTAGTTACTTTAGAGGATGGTGACAAAAATAAATCTTCAGTTTCTAGAAATTAGCCAATATTAATTTTGAAGATATTGATCACAAGACAACAATGATGACATCTGAAATGTACTGAGTGCTACATATGACACATTTGCTATATTATTGCATACAATTAACAAATAAGAAAAAATGTATGAAATAAATAACCTTCTCCAGATCAAAGTTGAGATTTTCCTTAAATATGTAGATTGAAACTCAGACAAGTAGGCAATTGATTCAATGACAGATTCTTTTAATCACTATTCATCATATACTTTCAGCCGCCTTCCTCCTTACTCTGCCCTGATTGTCTAGTTAATTCAATTCTATATCTCCTTAGTATATTGACACAAGAAGAAGACAATGGATAGAGGGGAAAAAAGACAACCACTTTAGCTGTTTTGGATTTAAATTCAAGACTACAAATCAGAAGTGAGCCCTTTCATGATATCATTATTAGTTCATTAGCTGGCCTTCTCTCAGGTTGTATCAACTATCTCTTCTTTCTTCAAAACCTCAACATCACTCTCCTACTCATGCTGAAATGTTAAATACTAACTCTGCTTCCATCTGCCAAATATGTCAAACCACCTTCATTTTACCTATTCTCCGTGCCTTCCAATTTTTAAAAAATTGTTCATTGTCACCCTGTCTGTGCTCCTAAGAAGAATTATTCACTCTTTTCTGGATTTCACTCCCTTCTGCCTAAAATAAAGACAGTAATTACTATGTTTTTTTCCTTCCCATTGTATAATCACCAATGTTTTCTTTTCTACCAGATTATTCACTTTATTATAATATCACCCAGGTTTAAAAAGGAAAACTCTTTTGAGTCTTTATTCTCCTGCATAATCTTAGTTTCCTAATTTTCTTTTTAGCAAAATTGCACCAAAATTTTAGTTACTCTCTTTGTTACTTTCGTGTTACCACCATTTCCTCTTTTCTTTTTAGTCTATTTTAATCATATGAAACTCTAAGTCACAAGACCATCCACCTTTCTAAATTTAATAGTCAATTGTCAGGCCTTTTACACCAACTCTTAGCATTATTTACACAAATGATCTGTTTAAAACTTTCCTCCACGTGGATTTGAAGGTACTACACTGTCCATTTTTCTCTCTACTTCATGAAATACTCCTTTCTATTTTCCATTTTGGCTCCTCAATTCCTAAATGTAGATATTGAAATGCCTCAGATCACCATCCTTTTCTCCTTTTTTTCTTTTCTACCCACCCTCTTTTTCTAAAGAGATCATGAAATGCCATGACTTTAAATAGCCTTTATGAAGACATGACTTTCAGGTTTATATCTGAGTACTAACTTCATTTTCTAGGTCAAGATTTGTATATCAAGACCTTCCCCAAAAGAACTCCCAGACTTCATACATAATAAAAAGAAAGTTCTTTAGTTTTTTGGGGGATCACAGTTTCCTAATCAGTCATTCAAATATTCAGGGAAAAAGTTAGATTCTTTTCTTACCATTTATTGCTCATTCAGTATCAACCATTTATCACTGTCTGCTGTACAAATTTTCAGTTTCTTAACCACTACATCCCTAATCTTAGCAACCATAATATTTAGCATTGGTAATTGCAGTAACCTCAGTAATCTCTCAAATGATTTTACTGATCCCTCTCTCCCCTCTTTCTTCATCATGTGTGGCATAGTCAGATTCCAGTTATTGGCTGAAAGATCAATTATAATCTGGGGTTCATTGAAGTCTTTTTTTAATCCCTTCTAAATAGCACCTTTTATCTCTATATCCCCATACTTTTGGCTCTTAACTGTCTCCACTTCCCTGCTGTTTCTCAAATATTCTAAGAGTTTCCAGACTTAGAGTTTCTGTGTGGTATTCACTCTGCCCAGAAGAATGACACCTAGAACTTGTATGACTTGAACCTTCATGTTATTCAGATCTTTGTTCAAATGTTACATGCTTAGAGTAATTTTCCCTGATTGGTTCATCCCTATCATTCCAGAATCCCTCTCCTCTGTTTTACTTTTTTAGAGCCTTATCATTTATTACATCACATACTTATTTGCTTATTTCTAGTCTACTGTCCTATAAAATGAGTTCCATGAAATCAGGGACTTCTTCTATCTTGTTTAATATATTACCACCAGTGTCTAGAATAGTCTACAGAACATAAAGTAAGAATAAATAGATGATAAGTTAATGGATAAATTTAACTATTATTTCAACATTTAGCCATATTTTTATGGTGGAATGAAGCAACAGAATAAAGACCCCTCACTCAAAGTTCTGACATCTATCTAATAATTTAAGAGTAAAAACGAATCAGAGAGAGGATACAAACTGTAATGAACAAGTATTTATCTACAAATAGATAGAAGCATACTAAAAATTATCTCTATTTAAGCATCTTAAATAAACTTGAGAGACAAGCCCCAAATTAATGAAGATTAATGAGTTAGCCAAGTTTTATTTTTTCAAAATAAATAAATAACTTATTTTTCTCTATTTCAAGAACTACTTAAAATGTTTTAAAGTGAATACAGAATGAACTCAAGCAGAGATCATTTTTAATTAGTTAGTGGATATCTTTTGACATATTTAAAATATATTCATCCTATATTACAAGTCTTCTTTAATAAGCTGTTGCATAACCTATTTTATTAATATTTAATGTTGAAAATGTGTACATCTTCTGAGCTTATCTTACATTTTTAAATATGAGATTTTGAAGTAATAAACGTATTTTTACTCTTTCGAGTTAACTTTTTAGCTAATAAAGAGATGGAAGGATATAGTAAAAAAAAAAAAACCTTTTCAACTTGAACTGTATCATTTACATTGTTTGCTGATGAGATGTGTTAACATTTACACAGTGAAGTGTGCCTAAAAGTGTATTTCTATTTAAATCAAATTCATCTTCTTCAGAGTTTATGTGTATAGTCAAGGAATAAAATTGGATTCTCTCAGAGAAATAAAATCAGTTACCATTTATTTGAGTCAAAGAGGTAATCAACATGCTTGACTGGAGAAACTATTCAAGACTTGAGATTTTCTAAACTGTTTTTGCACACACATTCTAAAATATAAAATATTAGAACATCTACTAAACTAATTTTTGAGGAATAGTATATTACACACAATTTATGACTGTGGGTCTCACATGCCCTCCATAAACCTATGAAGAAAGGAACCCTAGAGCCTCATAAAGAATGGGAAGTAGATGAAACTTAGAAAAAGTGAGCTTATGAACTCATAAATTTAATCTGGTTAATTTTCCAACATTCCTACTTTATAACCAGAGAGTGACTGCATTTCTCTAGAGAGATGTAGTCCACATCACATTACTGACTTCCCTGTCGCTGGCCAGCCTCTTCCCAAGCAAGCACGTTCCCTTATCCACCAGCCAAGCTGGTGGCCTTAAGAAGGTACAATCGTTCCAAACAAAGGGAATAGCATCTTGTGAGATCTTAATGAGGGAAAGGACATGACAAATTTGATGAAATCAAAGTAGGGAAATATGGCAAAATAAATATAACAAGGAGTAGAACATCTTGCTCTGAGGACAGAGATTAGAAAACAGATTACACAAAGCCTGGAAAGCCATATGAAAGAGTTTAAACTTCAGAAGTCATTAATGAATGGAAATAGAAAGTAAGGGGTAGCATAGATTTGGATTTGAGATGATTTATTTTGCTGGAACACTGCATGTGTAAAGGAATGGTGGATCATGTTCACGGGGTAGAGCCTATGGCCACATTGTTGAAGATGGAGAAAGAAAGCTCAGTGTTGTCAGAGAAGTGGGAGGGATTTGAACAATACATTGGACATTAAACTCACAAAAGAGAGAAGGCTACATTTGAGGGACAGTAATAATTCACAGTCAGTTGGCAAATTTAACTTAGTGGATCCAGAGTCAAATAGTTAGATGAGAAATGCCAATTTAAATCAATCGCAGTAGTATGTTTCTAATTCTCAAATATTCATATTTCAGATGTGCTATAATCCTTGTATGTACAAAGAATTTGAGGATTTCCTCTGACAGTGTCCCTCCCAATAACGGGACTACACAAGGAGTCTGTCCCTGTTTCTGCCAATAAAACATGCTACATCACCAGGAAAAATAAAACGTGTCTGTGCAGATCCAGGGAAGAGAAAGAATAATTCCACAAAGTGCAAGGGTGGTTTCCATGTGGTTTTTACCCTCAAACCCATGCCAGTCTGCATCTCCCACACATCCACACTTGCTTTCCTTCACTGCCTTCTGCCTCCCTTGCACTGGTTAGTGAAATATACACACATATTAATTTGTTTTATTACATTGAGCTATTCCTTTCTTCCACTTCTATTCATTTATAGAAATATACTTTCTCATTGAATTTCCCTGTTCAAATTTTGTCAGTTTCTTACCTGTTGTCATGTAATTCTCAGCAATGGAACTAGGGATGAATGTTTTTCATAAACGGAGTCCTAGGTTTCTGAAAGGCTAGTTACTCTGTGTGTGGTATGAAAGTTGAAAAGTCACTCGTCTCCACAAAAGTAATTTCGAATGGACTATTTAATAACTCTTTAGATTTCCCACACATTGAATTACCTTTTTTTTGCCAATGTAGTTTCCATGTCTTTAAACCAAGTGTTCCCAACAGATGATAATACTAGGTATAAAACTTATTTTGAGGAACTCTTCCCTTGTTGACATATAGTAGATCATTTTGACAGCTCTTTCTGATTTATGTTAGTAATCGCTTAGGAAATCAGAGATTTTGTCTTAGGCTAGCAATATGTAGTACAGGATGGTCACAGCCTTGGCTGCAAAGTGCCCAGTCTTTAAACAAAGGAGATAGCTGTGAGGAGCTGCCATTCCAACTATTGGAGACCAGGTTGTTTCATACTGACCTCAGCCTTTCTTTCACAGCATTTTGGAACTGCATTTACAAACAGTGGATTTGGCAGGCTCAGGAATGGTTGGACATTTTTATTATAACGTGCTATGGTCTTAACCTATGACATCTGTCAAAAACAATAAAATTTGATTTTGATGAGGATGGTGAAAAAGAAAACAAAAATCTACAGCACAGTATCTAGCAAGCAATGATACATTCCAGCCTATAGCCACACAGTTCACCCACCACCTTTGTGACGTGTGATTGGAACTATTCACTGGAAGCACGCTCATTTCTTTTATCAAGACCTACTGGTTTAGATTACCTCCTGAGAGGATAATCCTGCTGTATGCTCAGTATCTCCACATTTGATGCACTAAATCACAGATCTGTTGTTATAATATGATAGGAATGAAACGGACCCTTCTTGAATGAATAGATTTTGCATGATTAGTATGTAGTCATGGGGTCAATAAAGAAGGCATGAGTAAAACCTTCCACATCCTAGAATTACATAAAGGTTTTATATGGAAGATTTGGATTGTATTCAACATTTCCGTTAGACAGTATGCATACAACAATAGAACGGTGCCCTCCCTGAACTTTGTGGAATTATTCTTTTCCTTTTCTGGATCCGCAGACACAGTCAAAGGAACCAATTATGATGGATAAACACTGAGATGGAAGAAAAGCTTGTGCAAACACCAAGAAAACTTGCAACCAAATTATTGTTATTTTTATAATAAGTGGGTTAAATTACCCACAGTTCATTTGTTGAACAAATATTTATACAAAAGACAGAATATGCCAGAAGAGGTCAGTATGCTAGGAAATGGAAAACTGCTAACCTACATGGAGCACATGCATCCTGACAGGGGATATATTAACAATGGCACAGATATTAATGCATTTGATCAGCACCACAGCTTAGTGGTCTCTGCTGTTATCATACCCATTTTATGGATGAAAAAGTTGATATAATGACATTCCACAAGTTCACAATGCAAGATACTATTCTCTGATCCTCAAAGCTATATTTATTTTGCAGAATAAAAGTAAGTATCTTTCTAAATATCATGGCAATAAGTAGTAGTTTAGTCTTTGAGCTAATGTCGGGGCATAAAGTGAGTAAAATTCTGGAAATCCAAAGACCTGGAAATTATTTCTAACTTATCACCTAGTAGATTACAGACATATTTTATCTTAGGTAAATCATGTAACTCCTAAAATTTTAAAACACGTGTAAGAAGCATAATTGGTAGGTACAAAATAGACAGGGGGAGGTTAAGAATAGTATAGGAAATGGAGAAGCCAAATAATTTATATGTACAATCCATGGACATAAACTAAGGTGGGGAGATTGCTAGAGGGAATGGGGGTACTAGGTGGATGGGGGCAAAGGGGTTAAAAAATGAGACAACTATAATACTGTAATAAAATATATTTAAAAATAATAAAACACATGTGTCTAATTCCTATAATGGGAAACAGATAGGAATAATTCTGGAGATCAGGAATATAAGAATAAATAAAGTTTCCATTCATAAAGAATCACACTATAAGATTTGGACTTGATTTTCAACTCAATAATTATTGCTGAATTAATTTTTCATACATAATAGCACTTAACAATTGAATAATGATTTTGAGGAAATATGGTTAAGATATCTGTCACTGATAATCTGAGCAGATTTGGAAACACTGGATTGTCCTGGAAGACTGTCTTTCTCTCTCATTTAACAAAAATCATTCTAGAAGTCTCAGGGATTATCAAAGAGAATGAATTTTTGATAGATAAGAAGAATATTCTTAAGATTTATTACCTTAACCTATTAGGACTCCAAGGCAACATTATTTAGCTTTTTAATTGGTTTCTCTACTACAAGAGTTTCTCTATTATTTTTTCAATTAATAACATGGAAAGAGACCTGGCTTGGGCCATTTCATTGGAGATAGCACAGCTGAGTCATTACTCTAAGTTTTAGTATAGAGATAAATCTTTCTAATGATTAAGCCCACTCTCCAGTTTATACAATGTACAGATGTATACATGATCACTGTTGAAGTAACCTCTAAATATACTTTCAAAATTAAAGGAAAAAATATAAAGATATCTCACAAGATGTGCAGGAGACTGTCATGAGGTATTTGCCTTTGTTTTATCTTTGATGAATTTTATTAAAAAAAGAAAACACAACTAACCCAAGACCATTGTATTTAACAAGCCTTTCTTGAATATTTGTGAAAAACAGAGGAAGATTAGGACAAATCACAAGAAGAAGATAGAAGGATTTCATAGGTCAAGTCTAGACATTTAAAATTATTTGCATATTCTAACCATTACTAGTGAATTTATTTTTACCTATTTCTTTTTGCAACCCCTAGAATGAGAATCCTCCTTCTACCACTTCTTGAGTGCTCAGAGAAATTTTAATCTCAACATTTCTTTTCTCAACTTATTCATAAAAACATAGCTTAACTTTTCTAAACAAAATGCATTTAACATGCTTCATGAAACACCCATCTCTGTCAGGTGTGAAACTGTATGTAGCTCACCACCATAGCGGAATCTTGAAAATAATTTTTAATAGTATTTTTTTCTCCCTGATAGACATATTGTGCCTTTATGTGATTCTTAAAACAACAGTAATATTCCCACTATTTATGGGGTTAATTACCTTTAGAAATGTATGCATTTGTTATTAGTTAGATTTCACATTACTAAGCAATGCAGAACATATCCTGAAGCTTAGCATAAATTTTGAATTACTTCGTATGCATTACGTTGGCCTAATTACAGAAAACAGCAGGACTTGATGTATTGGTTTAAATTTGATGTGTTTTCCTTTTTCTTTTCTATTAAATTCTAATAAATGAACTTTCAAAAGTGGCCCAAAAAACTCCTGAAGGGGAAAAATAACTTATTTAAATGAACTATCAATTTTCTAGAAACAAAACATTGACTAGAAATAATTGCTCATTAATTATTACACCAACTGGAATTAAGGAAATGAGTAATGCAGTTGCTTATTAAAAGTAAACAGAAATGCAGTATCTATTAAACATCTGCCAATATTAACTAGGAATAGTTGATAACCTTAAATGCTTGGTTATTATTTGATTCCCTGAAAAGATCCTTGGTTTGTTGTGAATTAATATATTTACTATACAACTAAAATGACATTAATTTTCAATATCACAGATTAAATACATTTGAAGTGTCGCTGGGAAATGTGGAACATTTTCAGAGGTTTTATATCCAAAATGACAACAGAGATCAAAGCTCCCTAAATCTTTACTGTCTCTGAAAATAAAATAGAACTCAGGAGCATTTTACTTTGCAGAATGTTTCTGGGTTTGTTCATCGATTGGAAACCAAGATATAAAGCTATACATAATTGAAAGCAAACCCAGCATAAATGTATGGAGTGAAATATTTTCCTTCAGGGAATTTCTTCAGAAAACAGAAGAGATTCAAGGCAGAAGGTGAACTTCATGTGAAGTGTGAGAAATTTAGGTGAATTTTAGATGGATAAATTTAATCTCTTTGAGGAGGATTCTTGCTAAGGTATATGATTCAGACCATGCTTGGATGAACTTTGATCAAATAGCCTGATCCCATAACTTTTCAAGTTTGGAAACTGATCATTTAAAACTGAAACCAAACTTATGGCACTTATGATTCTGTGGCAAGTGTAAGTTGTTTCCCAGCTAAATCATCTATCTGCTAGGAGTTCAGGTTTTTTTCTAGCCATCTAGTTAATCATACCACTAAATTTATGTTAATTTATCATGACTTTCCAATACTGGTCTTATAGAAAAACAAAATCTAGAGCAGATGTAGTTGGAAGAGAATATTCTACTCCTGCAATATCTCCCCTAATTTCAATCATCTGCTTTCTGGAATAGAAAGATTGAAATTTTTAGATCCCAGGAGGCTGATCAGCTCAAGTTCTGTACCATATCACTGTTAAAATCCCTTCCCTTGTGTGTCCCCATTTACTCTGCCTCCTATCATTATAGAGTTACACCTGAATTAGTAAAATGCACCATTGCAATTTAAGAATAATAACTAACATTCAGGAGACAGTACTCTAAATTCTTTAGATCTAACCCATTTAAATCTCACAATAAATGTATAATACAGCTACTTATATTTTCCTATTGTGTAGATCAAGAAAAGAGGACACACAGAGCACAAATCTAAAGATCCCAGTGCTGTAAATGGAGGTGTGAAAAAGGTGGGCAGGCTGGATCCGCAGGGCACACTCCTATCCAACACATCCCACTGCTTCTTTGGGGCATAGGCACAGGGAAAGGCAGACATAGACATGTAAAGCAATATAGTCAGTATACTTGTACAGATGTACAATTTGACATAGCTAATAATACAGACTTAACTGCTTACAAGTGAAGAAAAAGTAGGAGCAGACAGGGGAAAAAGAGAGGGAGTTTAAGAGACTATTTTCAAGCATTCATAGTGGCTTTGTCAGAGAATGCATCTAGGAATTTTACCTCTCTGGTAACCATGCGATGGTGTGACATCACTGGCTTGGCATTACTATATGGAATCGAAACGTTTTGATATATTGATATAAAGTTTGAATTGCTTGTTTTAGAATTTCTGAGTTTTAAGTACAAACATGCTTTATCTCCACTTCTTGTAAGACCACCTAAGATATTGAATTTATGAACTGAAAAAATTACAGCTTAATATTAAATCATTTCATGACTAATCAATTTGCCAAAAAAAAAACCCCCACAAAAAACAAACCCAAAAAGCCAACATCAGCACGATTATAAGCAAGACCTGGTACAAGAGAATAGAAGCAATGCTTTAGGGCAGTGTTTGTCTTTGGTCTTTCTAGAATCCTCCTTCACACCAAAGGTAAATTATGCTAAACCAATATTATAAACTTTGAGGGAATAAATTTCTTGCACATGATTATTTCAGAATGACAGCTTAGGCATGTCAACAATAATTTACCTCTTAAGGGAGAACCTAAAATTAATACAGACCTAGCTGGATTTATGATTAAAGCTTTCACCATGTTTCACTTTTCTGACACAGATTTCCTAAGCATACAGCCAATACTTGAGTGCAAATACTAGTCAATAATCAGTACTGGTGCAGATATTTCAGATTTCTGTGCCATCCTAAAGAAGAAAATATTTGAAATTGTTAGCCAACATTTAAGGGATTCAAGGGTGGTAAGTCTCAGAAGCAGAAATTTTATGATGATTAATAGAGAGTATTCTTAGATTCTTACAACATCAAACCATTCAGTCATTAATGTTTTTTTGGTCCAAACCATGAAATCACCTATTCTCCAAAATAAATTGGTTCCATTTATGGGAGGAGAATAATAATGGGATCTAAAACCTTACTAAAAAGAACGTACATCTTTTTCTTTTTCTTTCTTTCTTCCTTTTTTTTTTTTTGCATTTGACTCTGAACACAGGCAGAGTTGTTCAGGTTATGTAAGCAACAGAGCAAAAGATTTCTCTTTCTATGCATATAAGTTTGGTATTAATTTATTATTCTACTTTCTCCACATATAATTAACTATCAAGGTTTTC
>PVJD01013332.1:0-34595 GCA_004026545.1 Mormoops blainvillei
TTTCACTCTTTTTACCCTTATGTTTTAGTTGTATCTCTTATGAAAAGCATACAGTTACATGGCAAAAGAAAAGTCTGATAATTTTTTAAGAGAATTATTTATTCCACTTGTATTTATTGGTATATTTGTATATTTCTCTCATCTTATTTTATGTCTTCTATTTGTCCCATACTTTTTCGTTTTTCTTTCCTTTTTTGATTGCTTTGGTTTATTTTCCCCATTTTTAAAATCCTACTATTTTAGAATGTGCATATGCTGCACCTACTCCTTAAATAAGGACCACAGCCTGGCTTATTTCACATAGTATAATTTTCTCGAGATCCATCCATGCTGTTGCAAATGGTAGGAGTTCCTTTCTTTCTGATTCATAGTATTATAATGAGTATTCAGTTTATGAATATCTAAATCAGTATCTTTAAATTCCTCCAAGTCAATTTAATAATCTTAGAGTACATTAAGGACGATCCTCCCTTCCAATTTGAACGTTATTGTATTATTTTATTTCAGTATCATAATTCCATGAGATATTATTATTTTTAGAATCAGTATTTGCCACTATTTTTGGTATTCTTTCCTCCTTTCATCTTAGGCCTTCCATCTGAGATAATTTTTCTTCTGTTTGAGATATTTTCTTTGGCATTTATTTTACTATAGATAATACATTTTGATTAGCTTTAAGTTGTCTTTATTTTACCCTCATTCTTAAAATATATTTCACTGAGACTATACTTCTCCATTGACATCTATTTTTTCTCAGCACAAAGAAGATATGAATCCACTATCTTCTGGTTTCCACTGTTGGTTTGAAAATCAGCCATCACTATAACTGCATTTTTAAAATGTGATTTGCCTTGCCTTTTCCAGTTGTTTTTATAGTATTTTTTCACTTTTACTATTATGCGTGTAAAAGTGGGTTGTTTTAATGTAAACTCATTGACTATTGTGCTTGTGTAGATTATTGTCTCCTTTAAGTTCTGGAAAATTCACAGCCATTAAATCTTCAATTATTACCTATATACTCCCTCTTCCCTTCTCTTCTGGATCTCCAATTATATGGATGGCAAAACTTTTCACTTCATATTCAATATCTCTAAACCATTTTAGAGTATTTTATATCACTATGTTTCTCCATAAGGTATGCTAATAATTTCTTTATATCTATCTTCCAGTTTTCTGTTATTAGCTGCATTTAATGATTTTACCCCAAATTACAATTTTAAAAATTATTAAATTAAAAATTAAATATCCTGAAATTCTATTATTTTTGATATGTTTGACATTACTTATATTTTTCAAACCTCATATTTATTTTTTGAGACATTAAACACTATCATTTAATATTATGTGTCTTATAGTTTCAATTCCTGAAGAATGTATGGGTTAGTAGCCTGTTGTCTGTTTCTTCTCTTCATTCTCAATCATGGTACTTTGTATTTTCTTTCTTTCTTTCTTTCTTTCTTTCTTTCTTTCTTTCTTTCTTTCTTTCTTTCTTTCTTTCTTTCTTTCTTTCTTTCTTTCTTTCTTTCTTTCTTTCATGATCATGGTACTTGGATGGTAGACCTCATAAAGTCTACTGATATTTTACAGGTATTTATTAGCATGTGTAGAGAATTGGACTCTGATAAATAATGAAAATCTGCTTGTGTAAAGTTGTACCTCTATTCAGTGCTACATGTTATTTTCCTGGGGTTTATTGATTAGGGAGTCATAGGTAGTTATTCATTGACATTAAAATTAATACTCAATGGACAGTAAATCTCAGAAAATGGACATTGGAATGACCATGAGGTTTAAAATTTTGGGGTTTTAATATGAAATACTCATAAAATTTTGAGGATCAAATTAGGTTGCCAGCTTTTGATTTTGCTAAGAAAGTATACTGTTTAAAACACATGCTGTCTTATACTATTGTCATGTCATGTGAGATAGGACATCTTAACATCAAAAAAGTAGAAAAGATAAATAACAATCCTTCTAAGAAAGGGACAGTGGGCTGTTAAACTGACTATATAAAATTGTGCTTTTTGTAAGTTTACCAAAGAGCATGGTCCATGGATTAGTACTTCAGAACCATTATTGAAGAAAACTTGGAAAATGTCAAATTTAGGAATTCAGTCTCCATAGATACCAGTTACTACTCTTGTTAAAATAATACAGACACTATCCCTGACTCAATCCATCTCTCTCCAAGTGCATGTTACTGGTTGCAAGATTACTGGTAACAAAACATGACTAGATCAATGATAATCTATTCTTTCTATGTAAAAATATTAAGAAAAATCATTTAAAATTCACACCTTAATACATACAGATCCCCAATATCCTTTTCTCTCTGAAACTAGCCTCCTATTTGGTGAGTATCATCGATTTTCTTTTTACTTTTTTTTTGAGGCTCTGAAGCCTGATTTTGCTGATTATAACATAAATGTATTGTCCTTATTGCATAATGTGATCCCTGTGAAAATAGCCCAGTCACTTCTAACAGTTCCTCACCAGCCTGTGTGATAACAGAACATCTAAAATCCTTTCTGTAGGTGTGCCTATTCTAGCATTAAAGTAGAAAAACACATCATTCCTTCCTTTCTTTCACCATCATCCTTTCCTTCTGTACCAACAGATAGCTGAAACCCTTCATCACTGCTTTATCTTGTCTCTCTGTCAGAAATTTCTTCTGAGGTGCTAGAACTGCTCATCTTTCTTATTTGTGGGGTGGAAAATCATGCCAATTGTTCATTTTTTGCTTCTTATTTTCCAGGAATCTGAGAAAGAACATGCTAAATTTTAAAATAGTGATTATCTCCTCATTCTCACTACCCATAGCCCTCTGGACCTGCCACCCTCAATACCACCCCACCACCCACAACAGGCAGCTGGAAGGAAATTTGTTATGTTCCAGACTTTGAAAGTAGCCTTTGCTGACATTAGTTTTACCTTTGTAATACAATAAAAAAGTACCCTTCTGCCTCCTGGTGAGTAAAGACCTCATTAACTTTTTTCTAATTTTACAAGTTTACTTCAGATATACTGACAAATGGAAACAACAAAAGTAGATCCAGATGAACTGCAAATCTTATTTGAGGCCATGGTTTTATCATTCAAATTATTCTAAGTTAATTAAACTTTTCTACATGTGAATTTTTAAAATTACCTCAATACAATATGAAATAAAAAATGAGATAATATATACATGTTGGAGACAGAAGCTTTAAATCAGACAGAAATAAAAAATGAGATAATATATACATGTTGGTGACAGAAGTTTTAAATCTCTAAGGAAAAACTGAGGCATGTTGTTTCACCCTCTTATTTAACTAGGTTAACTAATTAACCAAGCCAGTTGGCTTAGTTCTTTCATTAGGTAACTTAATCATAACATTCTTTATTACATTAATACAATTAGAATATGTTTGCCTAATGTAACCTCTGCCTCCTTTTTTAATTCTTTTTAAGCATCAAAATCTAACATAATTTATAATTTTATCAGTCTGATAAGGTCAAAAAATCTTTGCAAATAATTGAAATAATGTTTTTATATATACTAAGCATATTAATTAGAATATTTAATAGTAATTTTTCCCCTTCTCAATTACAATACTAGCATGTGGGGTTTAACAGTTCTCTAGTTGTTTTAGATATTCCACCACCCAGACTATTTCATTCTTCTTAAACCTTTGGAAATATTCTCTTTTTCTGATTATATTAGCCTGAATTAGATTGTCTGAAAGTTTTTCTGCATAAAATTAGTTCCTTAAGATGCTTATAATATATGTTACATGAAGAAAAAGTATCATAAACAATTTTGGAAACACTTGGTTAATCAAGTGTAAACAGGTTTATTTATTCATCTGCTTATTCATTCATTCAATGAGTATTTATGCTCTAGGTACTATTTAATCAACATCCAAGAAGACAAAACAAGTCCTCTTCATCATGACACTTAGACTTTAGGGATGGACATGGATGATATCAGATTGATAAAACTGCTGTAAAATATATTAAAGCAAGATACATGGAGAAGAATGATAGATGTGGGCTTCATTTTAGATAAGAGATAAAGGAAGACCTATCAGAGCAGATGTTATTTGAGCAGAAACTTGAATGAAATGAGGGAGCCAACCATGCTATGATGTGGGGGTGGGTGGGTTAAGTTTTTAAAACAGAGGAGGGAGTAAATTCAAAGGCCCTGATGTAGAAATAAGCACAATGTATTTGAGGACCAGCCTGGAGTCCAAAGCGGCAGGAGGGTAATTATGAGGTGGATAATGGGAATGAGGTCCAAGATACAGTTAAGGTCTAGTTTATGTAGAGTCTGTTAAGCCTTAGTAAGGAGTTTAGGCTTTATTACTGGGACACTTCTTAGGATTCTGGAAGCTTTAATATGCTGTTGTATTCTGTGAAGTAAGAAGAATACAGTTTATACTTTCCCAAAGTTATATAACCATGAATCCCTCTTTTAACTGAATATCATTCATGATTAGGTTATTGTAATCTTTGAAACACACTTTGAGACTTAATTGGACTAGGCGTTTCTGAACCACTGGTTTTAGGTAGAATATGTGACTTGTTATGATTGACAAAAGTTTACAGGGAACTCAATTTACACTTATGTTTATATTCTCACATTCTAGCATTAGTATGAGTTCCGTTTCAGTCTACTTTTCAAACTTAATTCACTTTAAATTCCTTTGAAACAAATGAGCCAATTTATCCTAATGGGAGTTTTTGGAGGAACAGAGACTTTGGGATGGCAGCCTATTTTAATATATAAAAAGCTGTTATTTTTTGGAAATCTCATTTTCCTTGCTTTTTCCTCACGCATTTTACACTCACAAGTCATATAATAACTTGATATTTTTATATTATAAATTAAGAACTATGCTGTGCTCTCTAAAACAACAACGCCTTCTTCTTCTCCTTCTCCTTCTTATTCCCCCCTCCTGCACTTTCTTTTCCTCCTTCTCCTCCTTCTTCTTGCTCATTCTTATAAAAATAGTTTAAGTCATAGTATGAATGAGATTTACAAGTTAAAATAACTCTCTCCCTTCTTCTTCAATATCTCTTATCCATATGTGTCTGAAGCCATTATTTTATATATTTATTCAGTACTTTCACATATATGGTTCTGTATAAGGCATTATACAGTACAACTCAGTAAGTCATAGGTCCTTTTCCTCATACTTACTATGAGAAAAGCATTCTTTTAAAAGTATATAATTAGAGGGACCAGATGTAAAAAGATGTAAAGAGATTTTGATGCTTATATATTTGTTGTTTTTGAAGAAAGATGTTAGCTTCCTCTCTGTCTGTGAAAAGGTAGTGAATTATATTTTTTTCCGGTATTCAATTCTTACCTAGCAGGTTGGGAAATGATAATAGGAAGAACAGGTCAATTAGTCTCATTTATATACATGTTCCCAGGAGCCTCTAGAAAACAGGAATTCAGGAGCTAATGTCTATTACAGATCTTCTAGATGTTTAGTAGTTTAATTTCAGCCATGTGAAGTCTGGTCACTATGGGAAAAACTGCAGTGTTTGTGTTCTGGTCTGAGTCAGCCACCAGTTCTGCATAGTATAAAAGAAAACTGATCACCCTTAGAGAAAATGAGGTGATAGAGTTCACCCAGGTGGTAATCTTGGTCTCTTCACTAAGGGACGCATACACTGAGTTGTTTAATTGACATTACCACTTCGATTGCTCAAAGGCACTACCTCAAACTCAAAATGCTCAAAATAGAATACACAGGATCTCCCTAACACACCCCAAATAGGGTCCTTTTGATGTTTCCCTAGTTTTTCATATGATATCATCATGCTTCTAGTTGCATAAGTCTAAACGGTGGAGTTGCCATGATTCTTCCATTGCCTTTACCTCAACATCTAATCCATTATGAAATCCCTGTTATTTTACCTATTTCTAAATATTGTTTGAAACCAATTATTTGCTTCCATCTCTAATTAAACAAACCATACTATCATAAATTTTCTCTTGTACTAAATGAAGCAATAACTTTCTAGAATAATATACTCTGAGTCTTTCTTCCTTTTCATTCTAAATAGCCTAATCAACAGTAGGTATTATATGTACAACAACATAGAGGAGGCATCATACAACTATGTTGTGCTAAGTGAAATAAGCCTATATGAAGATTACATATTACATGATTCCACTTACATGGAGTTTTAGAGTAATCAAAACAAACCTAAAATGTTAGAAATGAGATTGGTAGATTCTTTGGGAGTTAAGGATTGACTGGAAAGGGTACAAAGAAATTTTCTGGCACAATGGAAATATCCTGTGACTTGATATGCATTCATCAGAACTTTTAAAATGAATATTTAATTGTTTGTAAATTATAGTTCAATAAAAATAATGCATATGCAATCATTTACCACTCAGTCACACCCCACTCCCAAATTCAATGTTTTTTGTTGTTATTGTTGAGATATAAATCAAATCTTTAACATGGTTGGTAGTCTTTGGCTCTTGATTTCCTCTCCAGTCTCAACTCCCAGCATACTTCTTGTTTTCTAGACATTCTTTTTTTTTCTTCAGTTTCTCAAAATGTCATTGTGCTTCCTGGCTCCACATTCTTGTATATTCTTTATTTTCTGCTTAGAATTTTGTCCTTCCACTATGCTTTGCTTAGTTAACTGATATTCATTCTTTATATTTCAGCTCAAATATCACTTTAACAAAGATGCTTCCTTGACCTCCTTGACTAGGACAACCCCTTCTATTAAATGCTACTCAATGTTCTTCTACTTCATATCCTTAGCATCCTTGCCTGTTTTTTGTTTGTTTGTTTGTTTGTTTTGTTTTGCTTAAATATTAACTTTTTAAGAAAGTCTGCCTTGATCACTATGCTATGATCTCCATTCTGAGAGAGTTCATTTCTAAATTCGTTTACCATGTTGTCCCCCGAGCTTAACACAGTGATAGACACTCCATATTTGTTGAATGGTTGGATGGACTAATAAGCTTGTAGAATGAATTCCTGATTTCTGGTACATTTGATAGAAAAAAGGAACCTTATACTGAATGAAGTAAAAATCTTAATGACACACATGATGAAAATTGTCCTGAGGAGGTACTAAGCCAAAATTGATATCGAGATGGTATAGTGAGTTTGTTGTGAAACAAGGGAGAAAGTGGAAGGGGAATTGAGAAGCACTGGAGCTGTGCCACAGTTCTGTGATTCTTGCTTTTGATGAAGCACCCATGTTCCCTATAATAGGAACAATAACCAGAAAAAGAGAAAGCATAGGAAATACAAGCTCCAGATCAGAAAAGTAAGACTATGTAAATATTATAGAGAATCTAAACTGTCTCACTTGCTGGAAGAAATTTTCCATCATGAAACATTCCCATCTTTTGGCAAAGCCACCTCATAAGGCCAGAAACTCTCTCAAAGAAATTATTTAAGCCTTATTTGGATTTCTATCTGTGAGTAATATTACAGAACACTTCCTACATTGGATAAGAAATAGTACAAGATGACTTATCTTCTATATCACAATTTCATGTTTTAAAACATAATGTTTTATTCTTTAGGCACTAATTATCTAGTGAGAAGATAAAGTAAAAATATAAAGAAGTGTATGGTGAGTGACTTAAAGGGATAATTGAAATAGTACTGGACTTGCAAAGAGCAAAGATCTCTTCTGGCTTGGGAGAACAAACATTTTTAGTGAAGGTGGCATTTGATCAAGGTCTTGAGAGTAGATCAGATATTCCACAGGCAGGGAAAGAGAGAGACTAATGGTAAAGTGTATAGCTGTAATAAGAAGCACAGTGGTGGAAATGCACACATTGAAGAAATAGTAATAGTTTAGAATGGTTGAAGTATCTGGTATGTACTATGAGTTCCTGAAAGATAAGCTTGGAAAATAGAACCATAGTGATACAGATTTAAAATTTGAAAAGGTCCTTAGAAATATTTTAATGCAAAATCACTCATTTTGTATAAGTAATTTGAGATCCCAAAATGTTAATTGACTTGACCAAGACTACCTTGTTATTATGTGGCTGAGCATAACCTTCAACCCTATTTTGTTTGATTCTTAAACCAGTAGTTTTATATTTTACTATTCTCTCTACACTGTACCTCACTGATAGTCTCAGAATGTCTGTAAGTGTCAGACAAAGGTGTTTGGCCTTTTACCCGACACATATGAGGGGTTACAGAAAGATTTTGAACAAAGAACAAGTAACATGATTTAACTTGCATTTTAGAAATCTAATGGTTGGAGGATGAAATAAGGAAGGCCAAATGAATAACGCAGATTTGGAAGGGAAGGTATATTTAGCATGAGTTGCTATCAAAAGTACGTATTGTTTGATTTATACAGCAGACAACATGAATTATGGTACTAGACATCAGGAAAGTTGTTAGGTTTGGAGAAACGTATCTGGGAGTCATTCAAATAAAAGTGATGGAAAGCTCAAGACATGGAGTAAATTACCTTTAAAATGAAAAATATGATAAATAAAAATTAGACAAGCCAAAGGATAGAACCTTAAGTAGTATTTCCATTTCTGAATTGGAGGAGGAATGGAAATCAGTGATGGAGGTAGAGAAAGCATGGTTAAGAGAGAGGAAGAAGAGGAGTCTGTGTAATTTTTCACACAAAGCCAAGTTTTAAGAAAGATGGACTTGTATGACAGTGTTCTTTGGTGCAGAGAGACGGAGGAAGACAGATGTTATGTAAAGGCTGTTGATGAGACATTCACAAATACTTTTAACAATGCTTCTGTGTATTCACAGAATAATACTCTTACCCAGACAAAAGGGGAAAACCTTTCCTCCTTTCTACCTCAGTCGTACTTGAACCTATTTAAGTAGAGAATAGTGCAGATGTCATCACGAACCACCAGCTAACACAAGGCTCTAAGTATGTCCAAAATCTTCTTGGGGAGTTGTCATATCTGAAGCTTAGCAGCAACTGCTACATGTTTCACAAGGGATATTGTATATTTTATTTTATTACATTAACTGTACCAGTCCCTATGTAAAGGGCAATTGAATGAATAGGCTGGTGTGCAATGTTCTGGCTTTCTGGATTGGATTTCTCTGATAGTTATCTTACCCTTCACTCAATTGTTTGAATTGTTAGGGCAAAGAATTCATAATCTTCAAAGACCCTCTTTGTTATTTTCCTCTTTCTTGCCCATTCTACTATTTTTTCTTTAATTTTTTAAATAAAAAGATGAAGGCAGTACTGACATTTACACTGTAACTCGCAGTATGATTATGAGAAGACTTAACACTATTATGACTAATATTTTCATTTTATTTAGTTAGCATTGTTTTCTTCCAACCCCTCTGAACTGTTATATTTTATATACCCCTTATGAAAACTTGACATTTATTAAAGATACATAATTATTATAATGGAAATAAAGTACCTTCCTTTCACTATAGTGGCTCTACTCCCAGATTACTGCTTCAACTCTCTCATCTGCGTGAATCAAAATGAAAACTTCTCCCATCATCAGATTTTACTATGGGTGGTGTGTACACAGTGCAGTATATAGATTATGTATCTGTATACTACATTGTGTATATACTTGAAACCTATATGACCCTATTAACCAATGTCACTCCAATATATTTAATAAATAAAGTACAATAAAATAAATGCAACTTCTATAGGTCATACACCTTGAATTTTTTTTCAAATGGAGTCTGAGTGTATATCTATCACCAAAACATCTATGCAGTGGTATTTGTAAAATAGCTATCTATATTAAGAATGTGGCTAATAGAGAACAGAACAAGGTTGTGTGGTTTGGAATTGCCACTTTTTTTTTCAGATTAGGATTTAATTTTCTAGTTAAAAATATACAGCTTTATCTTGTTAACTACATCGTTTCAAAACAATTTTGGAGTCATTAAATCACATGAATATACAAGAATATGATTTAGTCTGAAATTTGAGAAGTCAGGGTCTAGGCCCACAAATCCAGTTGGTTAATCAGTGATATTCAAGAGGTTTTAAAGTGTCTCCCCCTATATGAGCTTAAACCAGTAGTTTAAATCAAGGGGGTTTTGAACTATAAGGGACATTTGGCAATGCCTAGAAACAATTTTGGTTATCACAAGTAGAGTGTGGGTGGGTGATACTACTGGTATCTAGTGGGTAGACATCTTCCACAACAAGGAATTTTCTGGCCCAAAATGTCAGTCCACTATACATCAAATACTCAGTTAGGTGTTTTGCATATATTATTTCACTTAACCCATCAAATGAAATCCTTATGAACCAGGTAATTTTTACAGATGTTCAAACTGAGCCTCGGAAAAGTAAAAATAACTTTCCAAGGTCATACTGCAATAGACCACACCACAGTGAATGTTTTTTAACTAAACTGGAAAGGTCATGCTAAGTTCTTAATATAGACAATGCAGAAACAAGATTTTTGTATGAAGTTCCTCTCATTATTATTCAGTGAAAGTACTGAAATACTGAAAAAATTGCTTGTAAAAACTGACTTAAGAATATATCAAATTCTGTCCCATATTTGACAAAACATAAAGAGAAGCTGATAATCTCACTTTTATAATATAAAATTCACTGTTGAGTGAAAGGCAAGGTCTTTTCAAAGCACAATTTGTTTCATTTTACCAGATGTGAGCAAATTGGATGATCTCTGTAGGTTTTTTCCAGTTGTTAGAGGATATGATCACCCAAGCTTTCTTTAGTACCCCATTTTCTGTTTCTTAAATCCTAAACTGATATTTTATAAACAAGTCAATGTTCAGGAGTAGGCACTAAGAAATAGACAGAGGAAAAGACACAGAGATGGAAAAAGAAAACATACGTGTGTCTAAGAGTGTGCTCTTATGATGGTTCAGTACCAAGATATGGCTATATGCATATGTTATAGAGAAAATTAATCTACAATATTTTAAAATAACATTCAGAGTCAATCTACATTATAGAACAACTTAAATAAATTCCTATTATCTTAGATACTGGTAACAAGGACAACAAAAACTTAGTGGGTAAAATAGTTTTTGCTATAATATGTACAGGTACCCAGCGTTTAACAAGTATGCACACGACAACATTAATATGTCCCCATATTTAATACAAACAATTTGGTCTGAAAATGTGTAAATACTGTTCTTATGGTAAATCTGCCATTACATCAGTTTGCCAACTATTATGTGAGAGAATGGGCTTGTTTACAACTCTGCCCTGAGCAGAGAAAAGAATGGGTCATCTTTTATGTCTCCCTCAGGGACTCTGTCTAAGATTAGTGATTAATGAGTATTTTGATGAACAAAGATATTCTATCACATCCATAATTTTATGAGCCATATAGTAGCCATAATTTTTTAAAAAAATTTTACACCTCCTATAGCATAATTAGAAAATATTTAAATTGGGAACTTCTTAGACTGAAAAATGGGATGAGTAAGGTGAGGTTAATCTGTACACTAAGGTCATATTTCCTTTCTCTATAGTTCTAGAGTATAAAACAGATATACAGGGTGATGGTTTTTCTCTACTTTATAGGAGGACATTTGCAAAAAGTCTTCTGGGGGTGGAGGGTACTCCTGTCAGCATGTTCTTAGACTAGATATTTTAAGTCCACCAGGAACTCACAAATGAGAAATTTTAATCCCCAGATTACTTTTAACCAGAATTCCCTAGGAAGTAATGCACATTTGGATGCAGAGTGCTAGTAAGGCCAAATAAAGGAATATTCATGTAAAGCTGGCATTCTGGCTCTTGAAATGACATTTTCATCTGGTTCTAAATTCTTGCCATGATAAGGGAAAAATAAAAGCAGTATTGAAATTGGAACATAAGAGATTACATGAAGACAGCTGTTTATATTTTAGAGTTAATCTAATGTAGAATCAAAGAGAGGAAAAGTGATTCTTTATCACTGAAATACCCTAAACTCAAACAAAAAAAATCAGGTACTTGAGTTCATTTTTAAACACAGGAGTAAAAATATATAGATTCGAGAAATGTAGTATTTCACTGTCCTGTGTAGCATTGCACTTCACACTTCATGGCCTTAAAGTTGGTCATTTATAAGGTGTAAGTACGGAGCCCATTAAGATATTGTTTAAATCCTTTATGGTCTCTCTCTCTATTTGCATCTAGTTTTACAGTTTTATATCCATAATATATATTGGTGACTTCAATTTGAAGTGCAATAAAAGTACTTTAAATTTTATTGGAATGAAACTTTATTAAGGTAGGCATTAGAGCTTTCGTATTCTTCATATTGACCTCCTAAATCTAGCTAAGTTTTTGTGAGGGGAAAGTTAGAACAAATGATTCATGCCAAATATTTACAAGATGAGAAAAGATGATCACAGAATTCAGTGATGCAAAATGAAGAAATGTCTTTACATTTTGTATTAATGTCATCTCTTCCTACTTTCCAGTGGTTTTCCATTGCTCTCAAGAGAGCAATCATTAAGTAGGGTACACTGTGTCTGAAGAGTAATCTACAGCAAGCTGACAGCCTTTTGAGGAAATCCTGCACAGCGAATATTTATGCCACCCCTGATTATTGGTTTTTAACTTTTATTGTAATCCCTGAAATGCAGGCTATGTATGTACATATGGATGGTGTGGACATATACATGCCCTTGTATATCATATCACTTGACTTCGAAATAAACTGAAAGTTCCATCCCTATTAAGAAAAATGAAGTAGATTATTTCCTGAAGTTCATCGGTAGTGTTTTTGTGGAATAAAAATTATCCAAATGACTAAAACTCCCACAGAGATAGTGTAAGATATCTGTTATGTATTTGACAGGTTAATTATAAAGATGAGGATGGTAACAGTGACTCTATTTGTCAACTTAAAACACATGTATTAAACAAATAGAGAACTTACACTTAAAACTTGAAAAAAATAGGTAATTAATGACTACTAATGGTAATCAAAACAGGTATGAAGTTAAGTGTTATACCCTCACAAAGTTAGATCTGTAGATTGATTTTTGACTACTCTTTCTGATACTAACTGTTCAAGAAGATGTTCAAGCAAAAACAGGCACACAGAGAATTCTTAAGGTCAAAATGCATAATTTGCATGCAGAACGCTTGGCTAATAAAGAAAATAGAGTGTTCAAAGGACTTGAACATGAGGATTCAAAATGATCCCTTAAACAGTAGCCTAGTACATAATCATATGTGACCCTGAAGAAAACTTGAGTTGCTCATGTTACCATAAAACTATTAGAAAACAGGTATTTGAAAATGTTCTATTTTCCTGATGAGACAGTCCTAAAAAATCTGAATCCCCACAGATCAAATTTACATTAAAGAAAATAAAGCTGTTTAAAGAAACAGGTCTGTGGTCCCTCTGGCAGCATAATCCTGTGACAAAGAGTGCATTGATTCTGGCAACATCTGGAGGGCTGCACAGAGTCCCAATCTGCCTAATGGTCAGCCAGCTCCCAGCACTGCAAAAGTCTCACACATTTTGGCATACCACTTTAGCAAGGCTTTATCCAGGCTGGCTGCATTATCACCAAGCCAAATCTGTACTTTTTAGGCTAAGGGAAATGGAATCTAAAACTACAGAGAAGAATATGTGCCTTTTTTAAGAAGAAATATTTTAGAACTGTTCTGATTGTGTGTGTGTGTGTGTGTGTGTGTGTGTGTGTGTGTGTGTGTGTGTGTGACTAATTTGAGAACTTATTACATGATTGTCATTGAGGCACAGAGGATTTCAGCATTCGTTGTGAAAAAGCTGAATATTGAAGCATTCGGTGCTTTTGCCTTTAGGGTTTTAAGTGCACTAAGGCATAATTCTCCATGGTCTGACACCGATATGTACTTTGCCATGATAATGGTCACCCACCTTTGCGAAGATAGAGAATGTTGACTGGAATACTGATGAACTATACTAACTAATTCTCTGGTAAATTGTAGAATAGGCTGTGGAGTATAGATAGTGGAGAAAAGAAACCAAATAATATGAAATTAGATATTGAAAATGAAATATGCATAAGAAAACAAAAAAACAAAAGACAATATAGTGTTTGGTTACCATTAGAACATCATGAAAACCTTAATTCTGAAGGTCCTTTGCTAGAATAGATGAACTTGACAGAAATGTTTTATCAATAGATTTTCGATTTAGTGGTTGTTTGGTCCACAGTACCCAGGAAATGGACCTGTGTGTCAATTGCAAAATAATCTATGCCGTCCCCAAATTCAGGCAAACACCAGAATATGTTAACCTTAAAATAATGCTACTAATATCCCCAAAAGCACAAGTGAACTAGCCTAATAATTTAGAATCCCTGACCTGATTTTATCTGAATTATCGATAAATTCCCCTCCTCTTTCTCCAAACCCTTGGCAAAAAAGCCTGCAATAGGGATTAAAAAATATATTTTGTTATAATATGTTATAGACAAAATATATTATTATATATGTGTGTATTACTTCCTAATTTATTTCTTCTTATTTGCATTTTTATCTTGTCCCTATAATCAGATGTGCTGAGGGTTTGCAGATCTCTCCACTTATAGATAAGGAGAGTTTCAAATAAAAATATAATTACCTGTAGTTTGGTAGAAGGCTGTTACGATTATAGCTGTAATTTTTCATTCCCTTTTCCAATTGTAAGTTGACTTCTTGGTTTAATTACTAAATATGTGCTCAGGTATTTTACATCTGTGCCTCATGGAAGGTGTCAATTTATAGGATAAGTATGGGGAGCATGGGAACCATGTTTGATCCTCCTTTGAACATTTATACAACTGTGTTGTACAGTAATGAGTGCTTAATATTTGTAGATAGAGTGATCAACATGCATTGAATATTAATGGCCCCCCCACTAAGAACCAGACAGTGTGCTAACACCTGTAAACATATTCGTAAACAGATAAGATCCTAGTTTTAATGCATTTTATATTATAGGGTTTTGGAAGGTGCTGACAGTAAACTAGTAACACTTTGTAATAAGGAAAATGAAGAGGGAAAATAGGGTGATATCATTAAGAATGGTTGTGCTAAGGGTTGGGGAGTAAGTTTACAAAGATCTCTCTTAGCAGGTAACATTTTAACTAAAACCAATTTGTCTAATTCATGGCATTCTTCTTACTTGCATTTTCTTCTTGTCCTTATAACTAAATTTTTTAAATTACTTTTAGAGAGAGGGGAGGAAAGAGATGGAGAGAAATATCAATGTGCGGTTGCCTCTCATGCACCCCCTACTGGGTACCTGGCCAGTAACCCAGGCATGTGCCTTGACTGGGAATCGAACTGGCTACCCTTTGGTTTGCCATTCAGTCCACTGAACCACACCAGCCTGGGCCTTATAACTAGAATTTTAGGTAAAAACACATTTGCCTGTTTTTTTTTTAACTGTAACTTTAACCGTGGTCAATAGTTTTGCTTTAGGTTGACGAAGAAATAAGGAAATCTGATCTTTCTGGAGATTTGGGAAAGCTGCAAAAAAATATGAAAAAGAAAAATGATTATATCCTTAAGGTAAGCAAACTTATATGAACTACCTTTTGAAAAGTGCTTGGTTCCAACCATGGACAAATGTTCATGGTAAATCTTATTTTATTTGAACAAGTTTGCTATCTTTAATTGAATCCCTAGCATATTTTATGCAAACAAATAAAATATATTCAGTGATCTTTCTGAAGGTTCCATAGCCAGACCACACTATATCTCTTTCTAGAACACTGGGAAAAGTTTTTTTGACACAGAATGTGCAACCAGTTTGAATTTGTTACAGGAAGTTTTTCAATTTTACATTAAAACCGTACCTCTAAAAAACTTGAAAATTCTCTTAAATTCTAAAATGATAACATCACTTTTCTGATTGAAGTTCAGCAATGGATCCTCACTGTCATTAGAATTAAGCTTTAAATTATTTCTGTAATTTACAAGATTCTATAAGATGTGCCACCTTCCTGCCTTTCTGGCCTCATGCTGTATCCTCCCCTCCTTTAATTTATTTCTTTGATGGAGCCGCCACTCCTACCAACTTTCTATTTCTTGAACAAACAAATGCTTTTACATATGGTACTTTTGTGACTCAGTGCAGAGGTCACTTATCATCTCTCTATAAAGTTGTGTACTCACAATCACCTTTTATCATTAGATCATATACCTGTTTCTGTATTGTATATTGTCAGTCTTTTCCTTGTAGAAATAAATACTATGGGGTAGGAATCTTGTCTTATAGACATGGTAGCCTTCGTACCCAGTATAGTATCTTGCATATAAAGGCAGTCAACAAACGTTTCTTCAGTGAATGCAAGGATGAACAAATTTGCCTGTTGCTGTGGATCAGTGTGTTGCTATACCACCAAATTTCATATGTCTTTGTCCTCAAAATGATAAGGCTTCACAGTTGTGTTTTTACTTTCAATTTCATGAAAATTTGCTATGAGAAATCAATTCCAGGTAGTTCACTGGTCTATAAACTTCCTTTATAAAATACCAGAATTATATCGTGAAGTATGTTTTAAGATAGCTTATTCATTACCTTGCAATCAAGATGTTTTCATGTACAAAGCTGGGCCAATTCAGGTGGTATTTTGACTGATTTCCTTATGAAAATGCCATTTTCAACATTGTATTTGCTTATTCCATGGTTGTCTCAGTGGCATTAATTCAGCAAACATTTATGTGTCGAGTATTTTATATCTGTGATAAAAAGAAGAATAAGAAATTTTCTTTACCTTTGAAGATATCAGTCTAGTATAACTGAGATTGAATCAAAATAAAATATCAATACTACTGTATGATGTGTTTTTCTGGTAACTTCCTAACTGGAGTCCTCAAATACCATGAGTTCTTTTTAAGGCTACTGTGAAACCGGTACTATATTGTCTCTGGAGAAAGACTGCCTAATACTTCAAATTTGCCTCTGCCCCTTTCTGGCTGTGACCTTGGGAAATTGTTGAACTCCCATGTACTGTATTTTCCACATTTGTGAAATTGGGGGTCATAACAAGTGCCTACTTCATTGGATTTTGGGGAAGAAATTTAATGAGATAATTCATGTAAAACACTTAAGTTAGCACAGTGCCTAACACATAGAGTGTTCTTGGTAACTGATCACTATTTTTATTTTATTATCATTTTAAAGGTTTGTTATTCAAGTAGGCTGATTCATTTGAATGGAAAAGTTTTAAGAGTGAGATTTAAAAACCTCAGTAGTTAATTCACCTTATAACACTATTAACTGCCTTAGAAACACAAATAAGTTTAATTCCATGAAGATAATTTAGAAACAGGAAATGAGAAAAATTTCAGAAAGCAATAAATATTGCTTCAATGCCCCTTCTTGATGAAACATGATATTAAAGATGCTAAGGAAAAAAAAGACCCAAGCAAAATCATGTTGGTTGTCATCAGTACAAGCTGTATAAGGCATTTAAATGGAAGATAGCCTTCAGTTTGCCTGTACTTGCCAACCATGTATTTTTCAAAAGCTCTGTGAAGCAAGGATCTGGATTATGTAACAGTACTGATGTTTTTGCTTGTTAGCTTTAAAACAGCAAATATTTTTTAATAGAAAAAGGGGATATCAGAGTTTATTATAGAATTTTATGTATTATATAATTTATATTATGAGGATTTGTAAATATAGTTATTTGTAACATTGTTTTATTCAACCTTGGGTGGAAGGTTGGTACAGAAATCTAAAATCCAGAAAAAAAGGAATGGAGAGGAAGGAATATTACTTCTAGCTCTATTTTACTGTGGGGATAGCAAGAGCATTTGGTATATTTTGATATAAGATCTTTTTTATCATTCACTTATAGTCATACAAGGTTAAATGACCATTATTTAACCAAATGCCACATTTCTTCAAGCATTGTGATGAAATATGTTTTACTTTATATCAATTTCAAGTAATAACATTAATTGGATATTTATTAAATGAATAAAATGTTTAATGGATACCTTAGGAAGTTGTTACAGAAGACTACAATATATAAAGTAAACTAATTATTTAGTTTAGGAGATAGCACATAGTAATAACTCAAAAATTGTTAGATGATATAAAAATATTATGATGATTTTTGTGTCTTTAAAGAAATTTTCCTGAAATGAAGGAGACACAAAGACAGATATACCTACATAGAATTTATTTATTCACTAATCATTAATTAAATGCAGGGTGGGTCAAAAGTAGGTTTATGGTTGTTTATATGTAAAATAATACAATAATTAATAAATAATAATACAAGAATAAAGTCTGTGTTTTGTGTACTCACAATGATAAACCTACTTTTGTCCCACCCTGTATATGCCATGCTTAAATTACTGACTAAGAGAAGAGGAGGTAAAGATCAATTTTTTTTTAATTCTCATCCAAGGACATTTTTTCTTTGCTTTTAGTGAGAGAGGAAGGGAGAGAGAGAAACATCTGTGTGAGAGAGAAACATTGAAGAGAAACATCTCCCAACTGGGGATTGTATGCACCCAGACTGGACTGAGGATCAAACCGACAACCTAAGTATGCCCTGACCAGGGATTGAAACCACAACCTTTTGCTTATGAGATGACACTTTAACAAACTGAGCCACACCAGCCAGGGCTAAAAATCAATTTTTAAAAACTAATACAATGGACAGAAAGCTCACAGTCTGCTTTGTGGTGAAGGAAGGAATTAAAAACATTATTGACCAGGTTATATACTCATTATATTTAATTCTTAAATTTTATAAGCTAAATATAACTATACCTATTTTACACATGATGAAATTGAAGTTTAGAGAGCTGTAAGAGGTGAAGCAGAGTCACACAGGTAGTTTAGTGGTAGAATCTGAATTTCAACTCAGATCTGTCTAAATCTGAGCATGATGGTCTTTCCTTATACCTAGCTGCCTTAATGGCAGAGAATATAAAAAAATAGTATAATGCAAAACAAAGTACTACAAGTATCATAAAAATGTGTAAATATAGAGCTGTATCATAAGGATTCAGATGAAGGTGAGATAATAAAGATAGTGTGTATATTTTAGGCCACTTATTAATTTCACCGAAATTTATTGTGCACTATGCCTTAAGTATTGTGCACAAAATGCAAAACCAATATACTATGCTCTATATTTTAATATTTTTAATTTAGTTTTGAATTATCTAAAAATCTTTTGATGTGGTAGTATTTGCATATGTGTGTTAATCTTTATTAAAAGACAAAGGGATATAGTTTGAAGAAGAGTAACTGTGATTACACATAGATATATAAATTTTTCCACAAAAATATAACAAGAAAGCAGGTTTTCTCATCTTGAAGGTCATTGACTATATTGGTTATGATCAGGGAAGGAAAATACTAGATGTAGGGTAAAATCAGGTGAGACTACCTTAAGTCACCTATTGAAAGTGCTTATTCTGGAAATAAACCATGAAAAGAGAATTAGTCATCTTGTCTGAGAAACATAAAAAGCACATATTTCTAATTTTTCCCTAAACAAAGAAGACAATCCCAGGTAGTTTAGAAGCTCCTGTTGGATGCTAGTGATGGAGACTTCTGTATGATGAATAATGCAAAGTAGTTTATTATTTTAAAAAATACAAATTTATGAACCTTACCAGAAATAAGGATATTGATTGACTGTTTTACATTTTTAAGTGGTTTGTTCATCTCTGAGTACTGCATACTTGGAACAATAGTTCTGTTCGTTCTGACACATCATTCAATATAATTTATAGGAAAAGAGCAGCAACCAGCTGGTGCTGTAGTTAGAGGTGTGGATATTTCAGAAGAAAATCCCTAAGTACAGGTGACTTTCAAAATTTGACCTGATATTTGATTTGGTTCAAACTTAGAAATCTCATTAAACAAAATCAAAATTGGTTAAGATGTTTATTAAATTGAGAACATTTTGCATATCATGCTGAATTCCTCCATATTCAATACCTCCATATTCACTGCCCTCCACATTCACTCCATATCCATGCATTTTTATTTTCTTTCTAATAGGAAGTAGAGTCCTCTCTTGTTACTTTTGCATTTTACCCCCTTGTCAAGTCATATGTATAAATACATTTATATTTATATTTATATTTATATTATTATCAACACCCTATCTTCCAGCAATCTTTTCATCATCAGAGAGAACTTTAAGTTCTTGCTAATTACGTTTTCCACAAACAAAACTGCATCAGGAAATGTGAATTTCCAAAATATTTTTTTAATCTTTTAATACACAAGAGAGTATATTTCTTAGCAATAATTATTTTACTCTGATGATTTTTCTATTAACGGAACATTTGCATTAACAATATTCCATGGACTACCATTTTTGTGAGAATTATGAAGACAGAACTATTTACTATCTGGTTGCTATATAATTATTTATTATTTGGAAAGTAGATATAATGATGATTTTGACTATATATTGCAAATATATTAATGATCATTAGTATTTTTATTGAAAAGATATTGCTTTAAACTACGTATGAAGTATTTTAAATACATGTATAGGGCTAAGATAAAATGATACTTTTCATTATTGTACATTTTACAATTATATATTTTCTACACATCTGCTATTACAATAAGTATGGCATTGCTGATTTTCCTTTTCACTTTTGATATTATATCACTATTAGTGTTTAGTATTTCTACAGTTTTAAAAAGTTTTTAAAATTTTAATACATTCTTAGTAGTTATAGTGCTCATAGGATATATGTATTAAACTGTTTTCCTAAATTTAGTCATATGTCGAATCATTATTTTTACTGATTAAATAACACTAGAGATGATTTTGAAGTCTCTTGTTTTATGCTTTTAAAAATCCTTAATCCTTTGTCAAGATGGCGGAGGAGTGAATGGAAGTCACACTGACTTCCTTCTAGGACTAATCTGGAATTACAACTAAATTGTGGAGAAATCACCTGGAACAAACAACTGAATGATAGCAAGAGAAGACTTACAAGGTCTGACAGACAGAAGAATCAGTTCAGCACAACCTGACTGGTAAGAAGTGCAGTAGAGATGCAAGAAGGCTGGCTGGGCACCCTCAGGAGGCAGTGCCAGAGGGATATTTAGAACAGCCAGTTGGATCCCCCTGAGAAGTGTGGGGTCTAAACCATAAGGGAGATCTCCAGCCTACAGCACCAGAACCCAAAAAGTACACAGATAACAGCCAGCTGCGAGAAGCGTCAGGGTTGCTGTCTGCCAGAGATGGGCAGCTGGAGACTGAAAGAGCCGTTTAAAGGGTGAATGCATACATTTTCATCTAGATCCACTTATCCTGATCTTCAGCAAAGGCAGGGGAAGAGGGGGCTAGAGACACCTGAGGAGGGACTGGGGACAGAGGCTTTGGGAAGAGAACTGAGAAAGTAGCCACTGGGGTCCTGCTACTGAGTCATCCCCTATGTGGCAGCAGCCATTGAGCTCACATAGACCACTCCCTTCCAACCAGCAATAACCTGAGGGGAAACAATAGCCCTGACCACAGGAGGGTTTCTGCCATGGCTCTGTGGTGCTAAAGCCTGACTGTTGAGTGCAGAGTGACTAGATTAACAACTGAAGGAGACAGCCACAGACAGTAGATCCCTGAAAGCCTTGAATAGACTCCAAAGGTCAGATGGAGTCAATGTCTGACATTACCACAAGCGGATCCAGAAAAAAAAAAGTTGTAAATACTAGAGGCTACCAAGATGAAACCCACTGTGGTCTTCTCCCTGATTTGTGATATTTTTTTTTCTATAATAGCATTTTAGCATTCATTTCTAGTCCATTAAGTTTGTGCATATTGTCACTAGTTTTTATGCTATAGTTTATCTCTCTCCTTTCTTATAATAACATTAATCTCTTTATGGACTTATTAATACTGGTTCATTTGCTCTTGATAATGAGATTGCAGGGAGGGAGTTATTTTTGTGGATATGGGTTTGTTTCCTGGGCTTTGTGGTTTTGGTCTGGCAGCACCTGCACAACAACACACAAGACATGGTGGGCAGAGTGACAGTCAGTCAACCAGCTGGAAGGAAGGTCTTACTAAAGCATGACTAAACAACAATCAAAACACAATTACTTCCAGGAGCCAACATAAACAGCATAAAAGGCATCCCAAGAACATAAAGTCCAGGAGATCAGGGGGATTATACGACTGAATCTCAGAGATCTCCTACCATAGAAGTTCACACCATAAAGTCAGGGAGTGTAAACAGATCAATTTAAGAAGCATAAGCAAAAAAGAAAATTTTTACATAAAATGGGAAGTTAAAAAAATCCCCCATTCAAATGGAAAGGAAGAATCATCAGAAAGACTTCTAAATGAAATAGAGGCAAGTAAACTGTCAGATATTGAATTCAAAACAATGGTTATAAGGAAGCTCAATGAACTCAAAGATAATTACCGAAAACTACAGGGAAACTATGAGGAACATACTGCAAACTATATCACCATGAAAAAGTACATACAACATATCAACAAGAGCCAAGAGGAAAACACAAATATAATTTTGGAATTTAGGAACACAGTAGAAGAAATCAAAAGCAGGCTAGATGAGGCAGAGGATCAAATCAGTAAGCTGGAAGACAAAGTAGAAAAAAGCTCCCAGAAAGACCAAGAAAATGAAAAAAGATGTAAAAAGAATGAAGAAGGATTAAGAGAAATACAGGAGAAAATGAAACATAATAATATACATATAATAGGGATACTGAAAGGAGAAGGAGAGGAGCAAGGGAAAGAAAAGCTGATTGAAAAAGTAATGATGGAAAACTTCCCTAATCTGATGAGAGAAAAAATCATAGAAGTCCAGGATGCACAGACACTCCCAATCAAGAGGAAACCAAAGAGGAGTACTCCAAGACACATCATAATTAAAATGGAAATGTCAAAGACAAAGAGAATCTTAAAGGCAGCAAGAGAGAACCATGGAATAACAAACAAGGGAGCTCTAATAAGGCGAGCAGTTGACTGCTCCACAGAAACACCACAAGCCAGAGGGGATTGACAATAAATAATTCCAGAAATTAAAAGCAAAGACCTGCAGCCAGACAACTCTACCCAGCAAGGCTCTAGTTAAAATGGAAGGTGAAATAAAGAGTTTCCCATACAAAAGAAGGCTGGAAGGGTACTCCTCCACCAAACCAGCACTGCGAGATATGCTAAAAGGACTGCTTTTAAGAAGATGAAGAAAAAGAGTGAGAGAGGAGCACTGGTATAAAGGGAAAAATTAATAAGTACCTATCAATAATAACCTTAAATGTAAATAGATTAAATGTTCCAATCAAAAGACATACAGTTAATGAATGGTTAAGAAAACATGAACCCCAGTTATGGTGCCTAGTAGAAACCCACCTCAGAACAAGACACTCACTCAGGCTAAAAATAAAGGGATGGAAAAGAATATTCCAAACAAATGGAGAGGAGTGAAAAAGCTGGAGTAGCAACACTTATATCAGACTAAATAGACTTTAAAACAAAGGCCATAAAAAGGGCCCCAGAAAGACACTTCCTAATACTCAAAGGAAGAATCCATCAAGAAGACATAAACATTGTAAAAAAACATGAACCCAACATTGGAGCACCCAAATATATAAGGAAAATCCTGGAGGACTTCAAGAAAGACATAGACAGCAACAAAATTATACTAGGGGATTTTAACACCCCGCTGACAAAAATGAATAGCTCTTCCAAACAAAATATCAACAAGGATATTGTGGAACTGAACGCCGCATTATATTAAATGGACCTAACTGATATACACAGAACCTTTCATCCCAAAGAAGCAAACTATGCATTCTTTTCAAATGCACATGGGACATTTTCAAAGATGGATCACATGATATGACAAAAAACAAGACTCAACAAATTTAAGAAAATTGAAATCATATCAAGCATCTTTTCAGACAACAAGGGCTTAAAACTAGAAACCGACTTCAAGGAAAAATCTCAGAAGTATTTAAACTCATGGAGACTGAATAGCATGCTATTAAACAATAAATGGGTAGATAATGAAATCAAGAAAGAAATAAAAATGTTTCTGGAAACAAATGAAAATGAACAAACAGCAGTCCAAAACCTATTGGACACAGATAAGACAGTTCTGAGAGGGATGTTTATAGCAATACAAGCATACCTAAAAAAGATAGAAACAACCTAACCCTTCATCTACAAGGACTGGAGATACAACAAACAAAGCCCAGAGCAAGTAGAAAGAAGGAAATAATCAAGATCAGAGCAGAATTTAATGGCATAGAGAGTAAAAGAACAATTCAAAGGATCAATAAATCCAGGAGCTGGTTCTTTGAAAAGACAAACAAAATCAACAAGTGTTTAAGCAGACTCTTCAAGAACAAAAGAGAGAGGAACCAAGTAAATAAAATTGGAAATGAAAGAGGAAAAATTACAACTAATACCACGCAAATACAAAGGATTATAAGAAATTATTATGAATAGCTATTCACCAAGAACTTGAAAACCTAGATGAAATGGACTAATTTCTAGAAAAATACAATCTTCCAAAACTGAATAAGAAGCAGAAAACCTGAAGAGACCAACAACAGCTGGTGAAATTGAAGCAGTAATCAAAAAAAAAAAAAAACAACAAAAAACCAGGACACGAAAGCCCTCACTGGATGATTTTACAGGAGAATTTTTCAAAACATTTAAGGAATGGCTAACTCTTGTCATTCTTGGACTATTAAAAAAAAAATCCAAGAAGAGGAAGACTCCCAAACTCTTTTTATGAAACCAAAATCATTGAAATCCCAAAACTAGATAAAGACACAAGAAAGAAAGAAAACTATAGGCCAATATTGCAGATGAACACAGATGCTAAAATCCTCAATAAAATATTGGCAAACCATATTCAGCAATACATTAAAAAGGTCATATACCATAATCAATTTGGATTCATCCCAGGGATGCAAGGATGGTACAATATATACAAATCAAAAAATAATACATCACATAAACAAAATGAAAGACAGAAATCACAGGATCATATGAATAGATGTGGAAAAATCATCTGATAAGGTACGGCACCCATTTATGACAAAAAAAACACTCAGCAAAATGAGAGTAAATGGGGCATATCTCAACATAAGAAAGGCCATATATGAAAAACCTATGGTTTACATCATATACAACAGGCAAAAACTAAAAGCTTTCCCGCTAAGATCAGGAGCAAGACAAGGGTGGCTGCTTCCACTATTTCCATTCAACATAGTATTGGAAGTCTTAGACACAGTGATCAGAAAAGAAAAAGAAATAAAAGCCATCCAAATTGGAAAGTAGGAAGTAAAACTGTCACATTTCGCAGTTGACATGATAGTGCACATAGGAAACCCTATAGACTCCACCAAAAAACTACTCAACCTAACAAGTTAATTTGGGAAAACAGTGGGATATGAGATCACCATTCAGAATTCAAAGGCATTTTTGTACTCCAACAATGAAATACCAGAATAAGAAATCAGGAAGAAAATGCCGCTTGCTGTAGCATCAACAAAACAAAAATAAATAAAGTGCCTAGGAATAAAGCTAATCAAGGATGTAAAAGAACCATACTCAGAAAACTACACAATGCTGAAGAAAGAAGTTAAGGAAGACACAAATAAATGGAAGTATATCTCGTGTTCTTGGATTGGAAGAATGAACATCATCAAAATGTCCATATGGCTCAAAGCAATTTATAGATTAAATGCAATCCTTATCAAAATAAAAATTGCATATATTAAATATGTAGAACAACATTTCCAAAACTTATATGGAACCATAAAATGACCCTGAAAAACTGCAGCAATTTTGAGAAAGAAGAGCAAAGTAGGAGGGATTACAATACCTTACATCAAACTATATTACAAGACCACTGTAATCAAAACATCCTGGTACTGAAATAAGAACAGACACATAGATCAGTGGAACAGAATAGAGAGCAATGAAATAAACCCATGTCTCTATGGTCAATTAGTATTTAACAAAGAAGAAGAAGCATAAAATGGGGTAAAAATAGCCTTTTCAAAAAATGATGTTGGGAGATCTGGACAGCTACATGTAAAGAAATTAAACCAGGTTGCCATCTGACACCATACACAAAAATAAACTGAAAATGGATAAAAGACTTAAATATGTTTCACTACACCATAACAGTCCTAGTGGTGAACATAGGCAGGAAAATCTCAGATATTCCATGAAGCAATATTTTCACCGATATGTCCCCTAGAGAAAGGGACCTAAAGGAAAGAATAAACAAATGGGACTTCAGCAAAATAAGAAGCTTCTTCATGTCTAAAGAAAACATCAGCAAAATGGAAAGGAAACCAACTGTATGGGAAAATATATTTGCCAATGATACCTCAGACAAGGGTTTGATCTCCTAAATATATAAAGAGCTCACACAACTCCACTCGGGAAAACAAACAATCCAATTAAATAATGGACAAAGAACCCGAACAAACACTTATCCAAGGAGGACATATCGAGTGCCCAGAGACATATGAAAGGATGCCAAGCATCACTAGCCATCACAGAGATGCAAATTAAAACCACAATGAGATACCACTTCACACCAGTCAGAATGGCCCTCATAAAGACATCAACAAACAAGTGCTGGCAATATTGTGGAGAAAAGGAAACCCTTATACACTGTTGGTGGGAGTGCAGACTGGTGCACCCACTTTGGAAAACAGTTTGGAATTTCCTCAAGAAAGTAAAAATGGAACTGCCTTTTGACCCAACAATTCCACTACTGGGATTATACCCTAAAAATCCTGAAACACAAATTCAAAAGAACCTATACACTCCAATGTTCATATCAGTACAATTAAGAATAGCCAAGTGTTGGAAGCAACCTCAATGTCCCACAGTAAATGAATGAATCAAAACGCAATGGCACGTTTACACAATGGAATACTACACAGCAGAAAGAAAGAATGAGCTCCTGTCCTACATGAGAGTATGGATGGAACTAGAGAACATTATGCTAAGTGAAGTAAGTCAAGTGGTGAAAGACAAATACCATATAATCTCACTTACAAGTGGAGCCTAATCAACAAAGCAAACAAGCAAGCAAAATATAATCAGTGACATTTAAAGAAAGAACAAACTGACAGTAACCAGAGGGAATGGGGAAGGAGGATATTGGAGGAAAAGAAGGGGGAGAGTTAGACAAGTAACATATATAAAATTCCCATGGACAAAGCCACAGAGGGGGAAGGATTGAGGACAGGAGGTGGTGGTGGGTAAGGCAGAGGAAATTGATGGTCGAAAAATGGAGACAATTGTACTTGAACAACAATAAAAAAACATAAATTAAAAACAGAATAAATATAAAGAATGAATCTTTCCTCTTTTTTAAAAATAAGGAGTGGTAACTTTAGGTTTTCATTTGTATGAAATTTAGTTTAAGAGGAAAAACTACAGAACATCTAATTGGCATAATTATGGACAATATGACTCAAAAGCTTTAATTTTATAAAATTTACCTCACACTGTTCTTTTACCAGCACTCTTTCATTTGCCCTGCTTTGGGCAAATGTAATCTTTATATTTACCCGAATTTATAGATTACACCATTTTATACAGATACCTTCTATTTGAAATATGCAAATTTTTTAAAACAGAGTTCTTGTGTAAATATAGTGCATAGTACAGACTTCTATGGCCTATCAGTTTAACTCCTCCCACAGAATTTATCAGCAGAGTTAATGCCACACAGTTACTTCCTTTATATTCTTTAACAAATTAACTTTATTATTTTCCATGGTTTCCTCTCTCTGCCTCCAAATCCTTTCTGCTTCTTGTAATTCATGTTCATCATATTCATATTCTTGTGTGTGAGCCTCAAGAAAATGCACTATAATCACCAAGGTCATCATCTTTAATCCAATCTAATAAGTAATTCTTGGGGGAGATGCCATCATCTATGAGGGACTTTGTTTTCTTCTTTTTCTTTTTCATTTGTATCATGAACTCAGTCTACTATTCCTGCTTTTTTTTTTTTTTTGGATCCACTGAGCTCAGGTTTTCAAATCTTCTTCCCTTTCTTCCTTTTGGCATTGCATTATTTGCATGTTGAGTGCCTTCTGATTGATTCTATACAGATTTGAGATCAAGGCATATTCCATGGCATCAGGCCATGATGGACTGTCCAGTCTTAAGTTTCCTGAAATAATTCTGTATAAAGTCTCCTTTTAATCATGGGGTCTAAAATAAGCAATTTCCAAAACTAATCAATCACTTCTAGAGCTGCGTTTTCTTTGCCTTGAACAAACACTATAAATACTACATTATTTAAAGTCTACTGGGACATTCCATGTTTATTGGATCATTATTCACAATAGCCAAGATATGGAAACAACCCAAATACCCATAACAGATGAATGGATAAAAAATATTAGTACATACACATAAAGGTATATTATTCAACCATGAGAAAGAAGGATATTATTCCATTTGCAACAACATAAGTGGACCTTTAGCATATTATGTTAAGTGAGATAAGTTAGATAGAGAAGACGTGTAATATATGATATCATTTATATGTGAAATCTAAAAAACGTTGAACCTATAAACTAAACAGAGTAAAATAGAGACTACCAGGGGATGATGGGGTCAAGGCTGATAAGGGTGATAGTATGGAAAGGTACAAATTTGTATTGGGTAGTAAATAAACCTGAGAGATCTAATGTACAGTATAGTGAATATAGACAATAATATTGTACTACAATTATATAATGTGATGAATATCAGTACATCAACAAACATATTACAATATATAATTATATTAAAATAATACACTTTGTGCCTTAATCTTACACAGTGTTACATGTCATATTTATTTAATTAAAAAAATAAAGAATGCCTCACCCTGGCCAGTATAGCTTAGTTGATTGGAGGGTCCTCTGGTAACTGAAAGGTTGTGCTTCGATCCGCAGTCAAGAGGTGTGCAATCCCCTGTCCACATGTATATGGGAGGCAAAACCAATTAATACATGTCTCTTGCATCATGTTTTTCTCTCTGCCTTCCTCTCTTCTAGAAAACAGTGAAAAAATGTCCTCTGGTGAGGATAAAAAAATGATACCTCATGTGTAGCACATTCCAAATAACATGGCTTCTGTGTGTTCCTTCTGTTCAGCAGCAAGAGTTGCCTTCCAATATACTCAGTACACTGAGAATTCTTGGAAAACTCCATGTTCAGGTCATAGATCTCTTAGTTCACTTCAGGTGTACACAGCAAATCTGTCAGGGCTTTATAAGGAGATCATTCAGTGCTTAGATGTACATGTTTTTTCTGTTTTTTAAAAATTTTTATTTTGAAGCATTTCATTAGGAATTCCATTTTTGATGGTTTGTAAGTAAAGTGAGATCCCAAAGAAGATTCTCCATACCATTTTTTTAACCCCCGGGGCAAATTTCTTGAGCAAGTTTTTATTGCTAAGGGAGATGGAAAAGTTTAGCATTGCGGCCTCTCAGCAGTGCCCAGAACTCTGCTTAGGTGTCTCATAACAGTGTGTGTAGGTGCCTACATGGCCACCTAGCATGCCACTTCCTGGCTACCATCTACATGTTACCTGAGATAGTTCTGGGATGCTGGAAGCATCTGTAGGACTGAAGAACAGGTTATGGGTGAGATGCACCCAGTACATGGAGTGGAAGAAGCACAAGTGGAATAATTTCTTGAAAATAATGAACTAGAAGTGGAATTAACAAGTCAATTTTAACATAATTGTGGCTCTTGCTATAAAGGTTTTACTAATTAAATTAGCCAACAGAAATAAATTGCTACATCAGTTACATTCTTGTCAAAATTGGGCATTGTTACTTTTCTAGTGTTGCTATTTTAGTTTTGTACTTCAGGCAACATAAATTTATCGAGCTTCTTTTATATACCAGGTTCTGTGCTAGGTGTTGTGAATAAGAATATGAATAAGACTGCATGTCTGCCCTGGAATAAGTTGTGGTCTACTGAAAAAGACAGTTATGATACCATGAACAAAAATTACTATTATGAGAAACTAATATGTGACCACTATAGATAAGGTAATTAACCTCACTTATGGTAGGTAGGGAAAATTTCATACTAAGAAAACACTATTTGATTTGTGTCTTGAAGGTGGAATGATTCCAGCAAAGAAGGGGAGCTTCTTTGAATATCTGTCAGAGGTAATAATTAAGTAAAAAACCTACGGTTAACAAGAAATTATACAACAGGTGTATAGAGTGCATATCGCAGAGTAACAGATTATTGAGCAGATTGTTTGAAGACAGATGGTGAGAGCTTGTGATAAGTTAAAGTGACTTATTTCAATCTGTGGAAAATGGATGAACCACAAAATATTAAATCAGGGATGAAAAGATGGTATTATTTTATTAGAAAAATGCAATGCTCTCAATATTAAGGATGAACTGATATGGAGAAAAACTGGTTTAAGAAAAATGATAAATGTTCCTAAATGAGCAAAAAAATGGGGATTGACAGAAAATAGTTGGGTAAAAATATTGGTCATGTAGAATCCAAAAGATTTTGTGATCAATTGGATTTAAGAGTGAAAGCAGATAAGTCCAGTTTCTGGTTTGGGATCCTGAGTAAGTAGGAATGCCATTAACTGAGACCAAAAAAGTATACAGGAACCATGATCTTTAATATGATGGAGTAGCTTTAGCAGGCTAATATTCCTACTATGAAAAAGTAGAAAACTGGAGACGATACATAAACATCTGTTTAAAAGCATCAGAGAGCTACTAGGCAACTTATGATGAGAAAAGAAATATCAAGAGAGGTAAGGAAACTTTCAGTGAGCCACATTTTCCTCAGGACATTTTTTAAAATCTTGCTCTAAAAAATGAGGCTGAGAATCTGAACAGAGGTAAAGAAGCTAAACAAGTTTTAAGTAATCCCATAGGGCTAGAGAGAGAAAAATCCAGGGCTGCCAATTCATCCAGAAATTTTGAGGGTCTCAGAATATTGAAAGAAAAGGTGTAATACAGGAGCTCCAAGCCAGGGAACTCGACCTAGGTTCATGATATTACGAAAAAACCACTTAGAGGACCAGCAGATGTGGACTTGCCATTTATATTACTCATCTTACAGGGGAGAGTACCAATGATGACAATGGAGAATCAGGAAAATAAAACACATGGCCTCCAATCTTGGTATCACTTTTTGGGTTAGGGTGAAAGCAACAGTAGGGAGGGGAGCTGAGGTGGCATGTGAAAATGCTATAGCATTGTGGTAAACACAGGGGTGTTGAGAAAGCTGAGATTCCAGATACACACGGTTTTCCTTGCTCCTTATGGCTGATGACCAGGGAGTCACCTGTTCTCTCAGGTCATGGAAGGGCCATGTCTTGAGCTAACCCACAAAAGTGTAACAACAGAAAAGTGAGTCTGATACTCTAGGATTTCCCTTTGGGGTATTTGTTCAATTCTTAAGTTATGCAAGTTCAGAGGCTAAGAAACTTAACAGAAAACCTTAAAAAAAGAATGAAGTTTTTGTTATTCTTAGAGAACTGAGCTGACCAAACGTAGTTCAAACTTGTCAAAAAGGAAGGACCCTAGTAAACCCTCCATATTTTCTCTTGAGACCCCTGGAGGACTATTCCCTAGGGATAGAAATGAAGCAGAGATAGTCTAAAGTTTATAAAAACTGTCACCTAATTTCAAGCCAGCAAGGTCCTTATTTTAATCAACATGATTTACCCCCACTTTATTTGTCTACCTGTATATGATATAAATTTCCACTGAAAAAATCAAACAGGATCCAGAGCCTCTATATTTTTTCATTCACACTACCTGGCACAGAACCAAAAATTGCTAGGTATACCAACAAACAGGATAGAATGAAAAAATAATACAAACAGGTTCATGAATGTACCCATTTTTTGAAGTTATCAGACATGGACATGAAAATAATGACAGTTAATATATTTAAGAATGTAGATGACAAGATAAGCTTTTATCAGAAAGAAGGAATTACAAAAATAACAAAATGGTAATTATGCATCTAAATAATACAATAATTAAAGTAAATAATCAAATAGGTAGGTTTAATAGCAGGATAGATTCGACAGAATATAGAATTAATGAAATAGAAAGTTTCATTAAGTCAAATGAAATTGGCAGGGTGAAACACAGACAGCAAAAAGGCTGAAACAAATAAATTAGCATAAGAGATGCATGGAAAATTGTGAAAAAATACATTTGCAATTGGAATCCTAGATGGATCCCAAAGCAAGGAAAAATCAGAAGTAATATTAGAAGAAGTAATGACTAAGAATTTTCAAAAATTAATAAGGTACAATTAATAAACTCTATAATCCTCAAGCAGACAAATTAGAAAGAAAACCACACTTAGATGTATACCACAGTGAAGCTGGTAAATATAGGAGCAAAGAAAAAAACATCAAAACATCCAGGAAATCACCCTGGCTGGTGTGGTTCAGTGGATTGAGTGCTCTCCTGTGAAATAAAGGGTCTCCAGTTCTATTCCCAGCCAGGGCACATGCCTGGGTTGTGGGCCAGGTCCCCAGTTGGGGGTGTGCAAAAGACAACCAATCCATATTTCTTAGACATCAATGTTTCTCACCTTCTCTTTCTCCCTCCCTTCCCCTCTCTCTGAAAATGAATAAATAAAATCTTTAAGAAAAAAAATTCATGAAATAATTGTCCTCAAATGAGAAATCATAAAAATGACTTAAAAGAAATAATGGAAACCAGAATACAGTAAAAGGACATTACTAAAGTATTAAAATAAAATAATAGCTGAGCTAATATCTTATATTCGGCAAATATATCCTTAAACTATGAGGAAAATACATTTTTAGAAAAACAAAAAGATCATTCACTGTCAAATGACTCTCACTAAAAGAAATAGCAGAAACTTCTTTAGGTGAGATGAAAATGATCCCAAATAAAAATATGCAATGCAGTTAAAAAAGAATAACAGTAAATATAAGTAGGTAGGTAAATATAAATTAATATTGATTGTAGAGAAAATTATAATAATGTCCTTAAAAAAAGAATTCTACACACTGGCAAGGAAGTGAAATCTACTACTCAGTGATAAGTAGGAAGTATGCATGACACCTTCAATAAGAATAGTTCTTTGTGAGTTTAGTAAGGAGGTGCACTTATAAATAGGTCACTGGAGACCCTCTCTGTTTTCCCCAGATGTCAAAGCAGAACAATGATATTGGTCCCTTATTTGGGGCCTTATGCTACAACTGACTTATTGATGATGTCTTCTTACCAATTTAAACTGGGCTAATGAATAAAAATTTGGGGAGTAGGGTAAGTGCCTACCCAGGAAGTTAAGTAGACGCTTTACCAGGAGGAAGAGGGCCCAATGTAAGGTGGTCATACAGAAATGAACTTTGTGGGCCTGGCCAGGTTCCTCAGTTCATAAGAGCATAACCCAGATACACCAAGGTTGCTGGTTAGATCTTTGGTCAGGGCACATAGAAGAAGAAATCAATAAATGCATAAATAAGTGGAACATCAAAATTGGTGTTTCTCTCTCTCTTTCTCCCTTGTCCTCTCTCTCTCCCCTTCCCCTCCTTGTCTCTAAAAACCAATAAAAAACAATTTATTAAAAAATAAATTTTATGGTCAATAAAAGCATTGAGGGCCATTTGTGGCATTGGTATAGTGAGTACTTATCCCACAGGATATAAACATCAATGCCTCTTTAGACTAATCAGTGCCTCTGACAATAATGTTACCCAGCTATGGGATCCATTTGAAACTTTGTAACTTAAATAGACATGTTTTAAAGACCTGATTATGCCTGTGAAACCAGCTGCTGGTTGGAAGTTCCATTGAATGCCTTCTTCAGGAGCACAGTGTTGTGTGCTCTGAGAATTGAAATGAGTGCCTTGCTAATTATCAGTAATTCCTAGCACTTTTTTGGGAAGTAGGAGTATTCTGGTGAAACCTTGGCTATAGTATTTGTAGAGAAATCTGTTAACTTGATTTATAATTTAAATACTCATTAGGACAGAAATTTCTAGAGTTCTTTAGTCCAAACAATGAATCAATTTCCTAGGGGTGCCATAACAAAGTACCACAAGCTGGATGGCTTAAAAAATAAATTTAAATATTGTAATAACTATGTATGTTGTCAGATATGTCCTAGATTTATCAGGGTGATCACTTAGTAAGATCTATAATGTCTAATCAGTGTGTTACATACCTGAAACTAATATAATATCTAAACTACGATTGAAAATTTAAAAATTGTTTTAAGAATCAAGTAGGAAAATATTTTTAAAAGATTATTTATTTATTTATTTTTAGACAGAGGGGAAGGGAGAAAGAGAGGGAAAGAAACAGTGTGTGGTTGCTTTCTGTGCACCCCCAACTGGGGACCTGGTCAGCAACCCAAGCATGTGCCCTGATTGAGAATTGAACGGGTGGCCCTTTTGTTCCCAGGTCGGCACTCAGTACACTGAGCCACACCAGCCAGAGCTCAAGTGGGAAAAATTTTCATTTCTATACATATCTGGTGGTTAGAAACCTGAAACTGAGGTATCAGCTGCTCTGCTCTCTCTGCAGCTTTCAGGGGAGGATCATTCCGGGTCTCATTCAACTATAGCAGCCCCAGGTGATCCTTGGCTTGTGGCAGCATAACTCCAGTGTCTGTGTTCTCTCTGCATCTCTATCTG
>PVJD01013333.1:0-34592 GCA_004026545.1 Mormoops blainvillei
AAAGAAATAAAGAAATAAAGAAAGAAAGAAAGAAAGAAAGAAAGAAAGAAAGAAAGAAAGAAAAAACCAAGACAAGTAAGAAGCACAAAGAAGGTAATAGAAAGTGCTTGCATCAATAATTTATCTTCCATGCCATCTTTGTAAAAAGAGTGATGAAAATAAAAACAAATATATCAGTTACTGTAATAAATATAAATTAATTCACTTTCAATTTAAAAGACAAAAATTGTCATGCTGTGCAAAAACAATTTAGATTTTGACTGTTTAAAAGAGACATTTTTAAAACATATGTAAGCAAAGAAAAGTGAGAAAAAATACAGCGGACATATATTTAAGTATTACACTCTGACTCACAAAATGCGATGCAAAATAATATGAGATAAAAATACAAAGACAAAATATTTAGAAATTGACTAAAATTAAAAGAAAAATATTTCATAATCACTACATATTGAAGAAAAGTTCAATTCACAGAGAAAAAATATTTTAAACATTTATCATCTTATAACATCACATCAAATATATATAAAACAAAAACTTAAAGGACCACTTAGAGAATCTGAGAACTCTACCATCATAGTGGAATATTTATACAACTCTTTCAGTAACTGATAGTACTATAGAAAAAATTCAATAGATATAAATAAAATTATACTGGTACAATTATCAAATTTGAACTAATGGATATATCTATACAACAATTGGAGAAATCACATCATTTTCAAATCCATATGGGAGATTTCCAAACTGGAAAAACTCCTTACACTTCTAAGCAAGTCATGGGTCAAATACGACAGCACATTGGAAGTAAGTGAATATGTATAGAAATGAGGAGGGGTTCATCAGAAATCCATCAATAATCTACCAATACCACTCCCTAACTTTGGAAGTCTGCAATGATATTGTGAGTGGTCCACAAATCTTACACTGAACATTGCAATGTGTGTGACAAACACCTTACAATATGTAGGCATTACATAATTCCCACTTATGGAGATTCCATTGTGACAATAAAATACGAATTTATTTAGAATTATCACATACTACTCAGTAACCTTTTCACTATGTATTTTCTCAAAGATATTTAATTATCATCATGCATGGATCTAAAAACATTTTTGACGTTAAAGGTAGGATTTTCAAATTCAATAAATATAAATAACTGCTGTTCTACACAGTTTGGAAGCCTCTATAAGAAATGAAAATTCTATATGTCTTGGAGTTATTTTGCCCTTCTTTTCCTCTGTTACACTTACTTGTGTGTTTGTTAATTTTGTAGTAATACATTTAGATTTCCTTCTCATTTTTTGTGTGTATGTTCTATAAGTAATTTATGTATGGTTACTATGAGAATTACAAATAAAACTTAAAGTTACCACAACTAATTTAAATCAATGATTTCAGTTGCATATAAAATCTCTACTAATACACAACTTCCCTCATCACTCTGTTATTAATTTGGCAAATTATATTTTTACACATTGTGTTAATATCACTATAGATTTATAATTATTTTTATGTATTTGTTTCTAATCCTGTAGAAAATCAAAAGTGAAGTTACAAACTAAAGTACAATAATAGCAGTTTGGTGGACCAGCACTTGCCAAATAAAATGAAGCTAGACCACCAGCTTACACCAAACAACAGAATAAATTAAAAATGGATAAACTACTTAAATGTAAGTCACAATACCATAAAAATCATAGAGGAAAACAAAGCAGTAAAATTTCAAATATCTTGCATAGCAATATTTTTGCTGTTATATCTCCTAGGGCAAAGGAGACAAAGGAAAAATAAACAAATGAGATATAGGCAGGATGGCAGAAGAATGAATGAAACTCACACTAACCTCCTCCCAGGACTAATCAGGAATTACAACTAAATTGTGGAGAAATCACCTGGAACAAACAACTGAACAATAGCGAGAGAGAAGCCTTATAACTTTGGACAGTCACGAGAATCAGTTTCAGTGCAACCTGACTGGTAAGGAGTGCAGTAGAGACTCCAGAAGGCTGGCTGGGAGCCACAGGTGGCAGTGCCAGAGTGATAATTAAGTGGCTGATCGGATCCCCCTGGAAACAGTGGGTTCTATACCCTAAGCTGGGATCCCCAGCCCAGAGCACCAGGTCCCAAAAGGTACACAGATAGCAACCAGCAGCAAAAAGCTGCAGGATCACTCTCTGCTAGAGACAAATGGCTAGAGATGCAAAGAGCCAATGAAAGGGCCAAAGCACAAATTTTCATTTGCAACTACTTACCTTGGGCTCCAGCAAAGGTGGGGCAGAGTGGGCTAGAGACACCTGAGGAGAAACGGGGCACCGTGGCTTTGGGGAGACTGTAGCTACTAGGATCCTGGTGCTGAGTCATTCCCCATAAGTCACCAACCATCGTGCTCAGGCAGACCAATCCCCTCCATGCAGCAGCAGCCTGAGCGGAAACAGTAGCCCTGACCCCAGGAGGGATTCTACCCTACCCTATGGTGCTCAAGCCTGACTGTCAAGTGCAGAGTAACTAGATTAATAACTGAAGGAGTCATCCAGACAATAGATCCTAGGAAGGCTTGGACAGAATGCCTATGGTCAGATGGGGTCAACATCTGACATCACCAGAGGCAGTTCCAGAAAGAAAAAACAGTGCAACTGCACAATAGCAAGACATAGTGGGTGAAATGACCCACAGTAAACCAGCTGGAGGGAAGGACCCACCAAAGAATGATCGAACAAGAATCAAAACCCAAATACATCCAGAGAGCTAGCATAAATAGCATAAAGGACATCTGAAGCAAATCAAGTTCAGGAGATGAAGGAGACTGTGCCACTGAATCTCAGAGGCCTCATCATACAAGTTCACACCACAAAGTCAGGGAGTCAAAACCGATCAATTTAAGAAGCAGAAGCAAAAAAAAACAAACAAACCAAAACACATGAGTCTCACAGATAATGAGAAGACAAAGTAACAACCCCCAATCAAAAGGAAAGGAGGAATCCTCAGAAAGAGTGCTAAATGAAATACAGGCAAGAAAGCTATCAGATATTAAGTTCAAAACAGTGGTTATAAGGGAGCTCAACTAGCTCAGTTAGAATTACCAGAAACTACAGGGAAACTATAAGGAACTTGCTGAAAACTAAATCAGCATGGAAAAGGACATAGAAGTTATCAAAAAGAGCCAAGAGGAAATGAAGAATACAGTTTCTGAATTAAGAAAAATGGCAGAAGTAATAAAAATCTGGCTAGATGAAGCAAAGGATCAGATCAGGACAACATAGAAAAAAACACTCAGAAAGAGAAAGAGAAGGTAACAAGACACAAGGAGAATGAAGAGGGGTTCAAGAAATCACAGGACAACAGGAAACATAATTATATCCATATAATAGGGATACCAGAAGGAGAAGAGGAGGAAGGAATAGAAAATATGTTTGAAAAAGTAATGATGGAAAATTTCCCTAATTTTAGGAGAGAAAAGGTCACAGAACTCCAGGAAGCACAGGGGATCCCAAACAAGAGGAACCCCAAGAGGTGCACACCAAGACACATCATAATTAAAATGGCAAGTATCAAAGACAAAGGGAGAATCTTAAAGAGAGCAAGGGGGCAACAGGAAGTAACATACAAGGGACCCCTGACAAAGCTAGCAGCTGACTTCTCCACAGAAACACAACAAGCCAGAAGGGAATGGAAAGAAATATACCACGTAATGAAAAGCAAAGGCCTGCAACCAAGACTACTCTACACAGCAAGGCTCTCAGTTACAATGGAAGGTGAAATAAGGAGTTTCTGAGACAAAAGAAGGCTGAAAGAACACACCTTCATTAAACCAACATTGCAGTACATGCTAAATGGACTGCTTTAAGAAGATGAAGAAAAAGAGTGAGCGAGAGAGGAACACAGATACAAAGGGGGTAAAATTGCAATGAATAAGTACCTATCAATAATAACCTTAAATGTTAATGGATTAAATGCTCCAATCAAAGAAATAAGGTAACTGAATGGGTAAGAGAACATAACCTGCACAAATGCTGCCTACAACAGACCCACCTCAGAAAAAGAAAACAAAAACAAAAACAAAACAACAACAACAACAAAAAAAGAAACAAGTACAAAGCCTGAAAGTGAAGGGTTGAAAAATATTATAAGCAAACAAACAAGAATAAAGAGCCAGGGTAAAAATACTTATATCATACAAAAAATACTTCAAAACAAAGGCCGGAAAAAGAGACACAGAAGGACACTTCATAATATTGAAGGGAAGAGCCCATCAAGAATACATAAACATTGTAAACCTATGTGCACCCATAGGAGCACCCAAATATATAAGAAAAATCTTGGAGGACTTCAAGAAAGATGTAGATAGCAATGCACTTATAGTAGGGATTTTTAACACCCCACCATCAAGAATGGATAGATCTTCTGAACAAAATAGCAACAAGGGTATTGTGGAACCAAATGATGCATTAGATCAAATGGACTTAACTGATATACATAGAACCTTTCATCCCAAAGAAACATAATACACATTCTTTTCCAATGCACATGGAATATTTCCAAAGATAGGCCTTATGATAGGACACAAAAGAAACCTCAATAAATTCCAGAAAATTGAAATCATATCAAGCATTTTCTTGAACCACAAGGGCTTGAAACTAGAAACTAACTTCAAGGAAAAAACTCAAAAGCATTCAAACTCATGGAGACTGAATAGCATACTATTTAACAGTGATTGAGTGAATAATGTGATCAAGCAAGAAATCAGTGACAGTAGTCCTGAGAGGAAAATCCATAGCAATACATACAGGCCTACCTACAAAAGATAGAAATATTTTAAATAAATAACTTTAGCCTACATCTACAAGAACTGGAGGAACAACAACAATCAAGGCTCAGAGTGAGCAGAAGGAAGGAAATAATTAATATCAGAGCAGTACTGAATGACATAAAGACTAAAAGAAAAATTCAAATAATCAATAAATCTAGCAGCTTGTTCTTTGTTAAAATAAACAAAATCAACAATTCCTTAATCAGACTCATCAAGGAAAAAAGGGAGGGGACTCAAATAAATGAAATCAGAAATGAAAGAGGAGAAATTGCAACTGATGCCACAGAAAAAGAAAGGATTGTAAGAAATTACTATGAACAATTGTATGCCAAGAAATTTTAAAACCTGGATGAAATGGACACATTTCTAGAAAAATATAATCTTCCGAAACTGAATCAAGAAGAAGCAAAAAGCATGAACAGACTGATAACAGTTGGTGAAATTGAAACAGTAATCAAAAAAACTCCTGGGAGACAAAAGTCCTGGACCAGATGGTTTACAGGAGAATTTTAGAAAACGTTTAAGGAAAAACTAATCCATATCTTTCTCAGATTATTTCAAAAAATTCAAGAAGAGGGAAGACTCTCAAATACTGTAATGAGACCAGCATCATCCTTACCTGAAAACGACATAAAGATACAACAAAGAAAGAAAACTACAGGCCAATATCGGTGATGAACATAGACGCTAAAATCCTTAACAAAATATTGGCAAAATACATCTAGCAACGCATTAAAAAGATCATACACCATGATCAAAAGGGATTCATTCCAGGGATGCAAGGATGTTGCAATATTTGCAAATCAATGAATGTAATGCATCACATAAATAACATGAAAGACATAAATCACAAGATCACATCAGTAGATGCAGAAAAAACATTTGATTAGGTACAGCACACATTTATGATTAAAAAAAATAAGCAATGTGGCAGCAGAGGGAGCATTCCTCAACATAATAAAGGCCATGTATGAAAATCCTACAGACAACATCATACTGAATGGGCAAAAACTAAGAGCTTTCCCCTTAAGGTCAGGATCAGGACAATGGCGTCTGCTTTCACCGCATCTATTCAACATAGTGTTGGAAGCTCTAGTCACAGTGATCATACATGAAAAAGAAATAAAACCATCCAAATTGGAAGGGAAAAAGTAAAACTGTCATTGTTTGTAGATGACATGATAGTATACATAGAAAACCCTATAGACTCCAGCAAAACACTACTCAACTTAACAAATTCAACTTTTGAATTTGGCCAAAAAGTGGGATACAGTGTCAATATTCAGAAATCAAGGGCATTTTTGTACACCAATAATGGAATACCAGAAACAGAATTCAGGGGGAAAAATCCCATTTGTTATAGCAATAAGAAAAATAAAGTACCCTGGAATAAATATAACCAAGGAAGTAAAATACTTGTACTCAGAAAAATATACAACACTGAAGAAAGAAAATAAGTAAATGGAAGCATATACCACAGTCATGGACTGGAAGAATTAACATCTCCAAAGTGTCCATACTACACAAAGCAATTTATAGATTTAATGTAATCTCTATTAAAATACCAAGGAGATATTTCACAGATATTGAACAAACATTTCAAAAATGTATATGGAATCATAAGTGACACCGAATAGCTGCAGCAATTTTGAGAAAGAACAACAAAGTCAGAGGGATCACAATACCTGACATCAAATTATATTACAATACCACTGTAATCAAAACAGTCTGGCACTGGCATAAGAATAGGCATATATATCAATGGAACAGAATAGAGAGCCCAGAAATAAACCTATATTTCTATGATCAATTAATATTCAACAAAGGAGGCAGAAGCATAAAATGGAGTAAAAATAGCCTCTTCAACAAATGGCGTTGGGCAATCTCGACAGCTACATGCAAAAAATTGAAACTCATCCATCAACTTATACCACACACAAAATAAACTCAAGGTAGATAAAAAAACTTAAATATAAGTGGCAATACATAATAGTCCTGGAGGAGGTCATAGGTAGGAAAATTTCAGATATTCCGCATAGCAATATTTTCAGTGATATGTCCCCTAGTGCAAGGGACATAAAGGAAAGAATAACAAGTGAGACTTCCTCAAAATATAAAGCTTCTACACAACTAAAGAAAACATCAGCAAAATGAAAAGGGAACCAACTGTATGGGAAAATGTATTTGCCAATGATACCTCAGACAAATGTTTGATTTCCAACATATATAAAGAACTTGCATGACTCCACACCAGGAAGACAAACAATCCAATAACAAATGGGCAAAGGACATGAACAGGCACTTCTCCAAGGAGGACATACACAGGGCCCAGATACATGTGAAAGGATGCTCAGCATCACTAGTCATCAGAGAGATGCAAATTAATACCACAATGAGATGTCAGTTTACACTGGTAAGAATGGCCATCATAACCAAATCAACAAACAAGTGTTGGTGAGGTTGTGGAGAAAAGGGAACCCTAGCACACCATTGGTGAGAATGCAGACTGGTGCAGCCGCTGTGGAAAACAGTTTGGAATTTCCTTAAAATACAAAAAATGGAACTTCTTTTTGACCTAGTATTTCCACTGCTGGGATTATACCCTAAGAATCCTGAAACATCAATTCAAGAAAACCTATGCACACCAATGTTCATAGCAGCACAAGTTACTATGGCCAAATTCTGGAAGCAACCTAAGTGCCCAACAGTAAATGAGTGGATCAAAAACTGTGGTATATTTACACAATGGAATACTACACAGGAGAAAGAAAGGAGGAACTCCTATCCTTCACAACAGCGTGGATGGACCTGAAGGGCATTATGCTAAGTGAAATGCACCAGATGGTGAAAGACAAATACCATATGATCTCACCTGTAAGTGGAACTTAATCAACAGAACAAACAAGCAAGGAAAATATAACCAGACACATTGAAATAAAGAACAAACTCACAGTAACCAGAGGTGAAATGGGAAGGGGATAATGGTGGAAAGAAGGGGAACTATCCTCAAGGTACATGTATAAAGGACCCATGCATGAAGCCAAAGGGAGAAAAAAATGAAGTTGGGAAGTTGAGGTGGGTGGGGTAGGGGAAAGTGGTGGCGGGAAAATAGAGACAACTGTGCTTGAACAACAATGAAAAAGGAAACACATGCCCAAGAAAACAATACAGGTTAATGACCTGGCAGACATTTCTCCAAAAAGGACTTACAAATGGCCAGTAAGAATGTGGAAGATAATATTATCAGTAAGTATAGAAATGCAAACCAAAAGCACAATTAGTTACCAATTTACTTTCACTAGGATGTTTGTAATAAAATAGATAGGGACTAATAAGTATTGGTTGGGATGTGGAGAAACTGGGACTTCCATTAATTTTTAGTAGGACTGTAAACTGGTGCAGTCATTTTGGAATACAGCCTGACAGCATATGAAAATATGTTAATACAAAAACCTATATGTAAATATTTATAACATTATCATTTATAATAGCCAAAATGTTAAATGTGATATAACAATATAATGATATCGATTGACTATCAAAATTATAAAGTACTGATACATATTACAAGTTGGCTGACCCTTGAAAACAATTCACTGTATAAAAGAAGTGAGTCAGAAAAGACCAATATTGTATGATTCCATTTCTGTAAAATAGAATAAATAGACAATTCTGTCAAAACTATGTATATTACTATTTGCCTTAGACTGAGAGAGATAAGAGGTAGAATGGGGAATAGTAGGTCATGTGCATGGTATTTCTTTTGTGGATGATGAGAATGTTCTCAAAGTAGATATATGATGGTTATATGAATCTGCGTATATATTTAAAACTGTTGAGGACAACGCACAAAATATTGTGAATAACATTGTAATAAGTATTTATGGTGCCAGGTGGGTAAAAGACTTATCATGGGATCACTTTATAAATTATATTAATGTCTAACCACTATGCTGTATACCTGAAACTAATATAAAAATATTTAATGTCAACTATAAATAAGAAATAAAAGTTTAATAAAAACCTGTTTTGTAAAACATTGTTGAATTATACAATTTAAGAGTGTATTTTGTATGTTAAACATATCTCATTAAAGCTCTTTCATTTTAAAGAGCTACTACCTTTCTCGACAGCATGGATGGAACTGGAGAGTATTATGCTAAGTGAAATAAGCCAGGCAGTGAAAGATAGACACCATATGATCTCGCCTGTAAGTGGAACCTAGTCAACAAAACAGTAAGCAAGCAGTCCTGGCTAATGCAGCTCAGTGAATTGAACACCCGCCTGTGAACCAAAGAGTTTCCAGTTTGATTTCCAGAGCACATGCCTGGGTAGGAGGCCAGGTCCCCAGCTGGGGGCGCATGAGATGCAATCACACATTGATGTTTGTCTCCTGTCTTTCTCTCCATTTTTCTCTAAAAATAAATAAATAAAATATTTGTAAAAATAAACAATAAGTAAGCAGCCAGAGGGGAGGTGTATAACTGGGGAAAGAAGGGGAAGGGTCGGCAAGGAACGCGTATAAAAGACCCATGGACAAATCAAAGGGGGGTAGGTTTGAGGGTGGGATGTTGGGACCAGTGGGGCAAGGGGAGTGGTGGGGGTGGGATGGAGAGATAACTGTATTTGAACAGCAATAAAAAAAAATTTAAAAAAAAAACTGACAATGAGATATCACCTCACACCTGCCAGAATGAGTAATTAATAAATCAACAACCAACAAGTGTTGGTGAGGACGTGGACAATAGGAACCCTAGTGCACTGTTAGTGGGAATGCAGACTAGTGCAGCCACTGTGGAAACCAGTATGAAGTTTTCCCAAAAAAATAAAAGTGGAACTGTCTTTTGACCCAGTGATCCCACTTCTGAGAATATATCCTAAGAATCTGGAAACACCAATTCAAAAGAACACATGTATCACTATAGTCATAACAGCATTATTTACAGTGGTCAAAATCTGAAAACAACCCAAGTGTACATCAGTAAATGAGTGCATATAACGGCTGTAGTACATGTACCTAATGGGATACTACTTGGTCATAAAAAGAAGAAACCCTTACCTTTTTGGAAGCATGGTTGGAACTTGAAATTATTATGCTAAGTAAAAAAAAAAAAAAAAAAGCCGGTAAAAGAAAAATACCATATGATCTCACGTTTATGTAGAATTGAATGAAAAAAATAAACTGATGAGCAAAATAGAAACTAAGGTATGGATCCATTTAACAGAGAAACAGCTGTCAAGGGTGGGGGGAATTAATGATAGAAGGTGAAGGGGTTAACCAAAGAACATATGTGTATAACCCGTAGACAGACAAAAGCGAGGTGATGGCCAGAGGGAAGGGAGGAAGGAATGAGGATATCTGTAACAGTCTCATAAACAATAAAAATAAAGGTAAGTAAAAAATTAAATAGCCATTACTATAATGTAAAACTGAAATAATTTTACTAATCCTCAAATGACCAAATAGTATATTAATTTTGGGCAAGTGTACACATAAAGCGTTATTGTGGAATTCAATTATTTATAATATATATAAGATTTAATGCACCTTCTATTTAGAAACACAATTAAGAAAGACTAGAAATTCAGAAAAACTTAATTTCTTTTACTTTCTTACCACTATTGTTATTTACTCTAAAACATTTCATTCTAAATATTGGCAACAGCACTGGATATTCATCCCCTCTATAGAGACAACCAAGTAAGTTCTACATGGTTTTCAGTGAAGTGCATTATGATCTTCCTTAGCAAAGCCATAACTATTTATTGCATGTTACAGAAATAGATAAATTGAGCTACATCAAAATGATAAATATTTGTGAAGTACTCTCAGTCTACCTTCATTATTTCAGGTGTTATCCTCCTAGGAGATGGGCAACTTTTTGTCCTTTTGTTGTAAGTTTCTCCACTCATCTAATCTTACAGTGAATGTAGAACTTGACTTTTGAGGTTTCTAATGTTCCTAAAATCTGTAGTTGGACACCCTCCATTATGATGACCAGTATTTTTATTTTGAAGTATAATCCTGTGCTCAATAATAGACCTACTTAATCAGCATCTGTAGAAGTATAGTTCAAAATATATCCCATGTTAACTCTGATGTTTATCAACATTTAAAAAGAACGAATTTAGCTTCATTTAAATATGCTGTTTGGGGTTTCTCTTGTGACTTTTTCAAGAGAAACTGCATAAGGTCTTTCATCTAGCTAGTTTGGAATCATAGGTTGACTTCTCCAGTAATCTGCAACTTATTTTTATATGGGGGTAGAAATATTATCCTTCTTCCTGTCAATGATTCTAATAAGTGATGTTCTATAAATTTATGACCCCTAGTTTGCCAGTGAATTTCCTTTTTGTTTGTTTGTTTTAATATAAAGACACATTTTTCCATTGGTCTATATTTTACAAATTATAATATTGTCATATAGTCTCTGAAACTTTCTCTTCTTTATAGGCTATAATTGTACTCTTTTTTTATTTTTCTTATCTTCAACTTACTCATTTAATCAGCGATTTTCAATATACGAGAATATGTTCCAATTGTTTTTGAACCTTTTGTTTTGTTTTCACTTTTCCAATAGTGAGAAATCTCCCTAAATTTTAACACCTTGAAACAAGTTGATATTTTGTTTCAGTATTACTATAACATAATAGTATAGTATGTATAAACCATATATGTGTAAATAAAGTATATATAAAAGTGTACATATTTTATAGATATACAGGAGGTGTTATTTTTAGTTAATATGTTTTAAAATTCTAAAAATAATCATTTTGTATAAATTATACAGGATCATTTAAATAACAAAGCATAAACTAAGTTCATGTCTGATGTCTCTAAGAGGTTATATGACTATAAAAAGCTATGTCTCAAGTTGATACTTCAAAAATTTACTTTAAAATTATGCCATATGTATATCTGACTATAATTTAGTGTACTGTCCCAGTATTAATAATTTATTGAATTAAAAGACTACTCACCTTCCATCAATGAATAATTATGAAAAATTAAATAATTCCTTTGAGACCTTAATATATGTAAGTGATAGAAGGGATAAAACTTCTCATCTAACTTATTAGCATGATTATCAACATACTGCCTAAGTATTACCTTCAGGGTTGCATTAAATTTTCCCAGTAGTCTACTGTGGAAATTAAGCTATATGCTTGAATTGTTTAATCTGCACTGCACTTCTCTCACATTTAAAAGGAAATGAATTTTGTTGTTACGATGACCAGTAAAGTTTCCAGTGAAAGATTATACCCAGCAAGTCCTCGCCTAATAATGAAGTGTCAACAGAGACATCCAGAAAGAGCCTAGTAATTCAAGACAACCAATTAGTGAAGAGTTCACAAGGTCTCTTTTTTCTTACCTGCTCTTTCTTATTTTATGACATATCTAGAAACATAGTCATCAATTGTTATCATTTCCATACTAGGCAAAGCTTACCAACGACTTTCTCTGATCATGTTCATTCTCAGAAGAATTGCAGTATCTCAATGGCAATCTTTTCCCTTGGTGAATGATTCCAAGATCCCAGGTCTGGTGACTTCTGGACAATGTTACTATGATTTATATGCTTGTTTCATGGGCCCCTTCTAGACAAAGTCACAGTAGTTCTCCCTTATGTGTGTGACTCCTGGAACTCCTTAAGACATTTTTCCAGCAGTAGAAAGCATTAAAGTTCTTATATGTCTATGTTTCCCTGGAGGTTCTATAAATATGTAATAGCAGTCTATTTGTAGGGATTCTTCAGGTTGTTCTACTGTAATCTCCCAGGTGAACTGGTAACCCTGGTGAAAATTATCTTATTTTTATTTTGATTTGATAGTTATTTATTTCTTTATTGATGTTTAATTACAGTTGTCCCCATTTTCCCCTTATTACTGTAACCCAACCTACCTACCCCCATCTCCCACATTCAATCCTTCCCTCTCCATTGTTTTCATTCATGGGCCCTATTTTGTTGCTCTTTTCATGAAAACAGTCAGAACCTACTAAGGAAACATGATTGTTTAACACTGCAGTATCATGACCTTAGATTCTCTGAACTGCTCCAGACCATGGAGGGAATGTGTATCTTCTTTCACTCTCTTCCCACATGTCTCAAGATATAGTTATCATATATCTCTAAAGATTATTTCCTGAGGTACATCAGATAAGAGCTTTTTCCCTTTACTTCTTAGGTTCAGATAACTTTTCAAGGTACCCAATTTCTTCTCAGAAAGAACCTTGTCTTTCATAGCATACATTAGATAAAAGCAAATTTTGATCCTGGAAAAATTATGAATTTTTCAAAATTTTTAATTTAACAGTTCCATTGAGTAAAATAAGCAATGACATTGCTAATTAAACAGCTCTTGGTCTTTCATTATCCCTTGAAAATATTTTCATATACATCAAAGTATATTTTGGGTTTTCAAGCTTAGGCAACTGTATATTTACCCATAATATATTAAACCACAATTATATGGAACCAAACCAACCAGAATATTAATTTACCTGCAAATACTTCTGGGATTTGTACTAGAAAAATACCTTGTTATGAAATTGTTTTCTTATTATCTGTCTGAGTTCAGAACAAACAAAACAATGAAAACAAAGAAACATCAACAAAAGGAACTTTCAGGTTATACTCTGAAGTCAGTATTTCTTTGGGGAATTTACAACTTCTCCAAGTCAATCATAGAAAATTATTATTGTTATTAACATGATTGCCTCAATTATCAAGTCAGTATTAAATATTCATTAGAATATATTCACCAAGATGAAAATTTATTTAAATATTTTAGGAACAAAGGGTGAACCATAAAGAATTGTGGTTATACCCACAAATTCTATTAATCAGAACAATCCAATCATTAATATTTGCATTTCTTGAAATATCACTCTATCTCTTAAAAAACAAACATCACTTCATTCATCTTATTAGGAGGAAGCATTAGGTTTTGCTTTAAATTTTGTTGAGGTAGCTTATTTCTGCAGTAATAAACAAGGAGAAGGGTGCTATGAGTGAAAGGACAGGTTGTCCAAGAAAGATACAGACCAAAATAGTTTGAGAGGCATATTCTTATTTATCTAAGGGACCAAACATCTACCTAGGTCAGCTGAGAAAATTCTTAAATAAAGTAGCAAAATTTCATGATTTTAGGTTTGTTTTATATAGAGTATATTTCGTGTTTCTATAGATTCCCCTGAAAAATAAGTGAATGTATTTTAGTAGAATTGACAGTTGAAATGTTCTATTTCTTTGACCTTTAAAACATTTTCAACTGTGAGCAGCTGGCCACTCTGCCCCCTTCCCAGAGGCTGGTTAGGCTGTAAACAGGAGGCAAAATAGAAATGCAGCCAATCTAATTATGGAATATTGAAAAGGTCAAAGCATTGCCCTGGGCTACAAAATAGTAAGATCTTTATTTAAAAGAATGCCAAATGTCCTAGCTGGTAAATGAAAGGGCAGCAGCTTATATTTCTTATAGAATTTGTATTTGTAAGCTATCTCCCATATGTAAATGTCTGGTCTACCAAACATGCTACATTGTTATGCAAAATTGTCTAGGAAAACCCATAGTAATATGGATTGTGGTAGTATCTTCTCAAATTAAAGAAAGTGCATCTTATATGTAATACAGTGTGTCAGTTAGGATTCAATCAGAGAGTAAGAAACAAATGTGTACATATTTCATAAAAATTGCTCAAATGTTAAATTGACAGAAAAATATTTAGTGAAAACATTGGGTATGTCATTCGACTTAATTGCATTATTATCATTATTGACATCACAATTTGTATTAATTTCCAAGGAAAGTCATATTTAAATGTAGACTTGTATTTTAATGTTAAGCCTTAGTTCTCACTCTGGAAAAATAGGTTAATCAAACAACTTGCATTTTGTAACATCCTCCACAGTTCACCTGGTGGCAGATACCTCGGAGGAGCAGTCAGCCTCTAAAATGGGTCCTCTGAAAATGTTTTAATATTTGTATGATAGTAAATGTCACAAAATAGTGGGTAAGAATATCTTACATGAGTTTAAGATCAAAAAGAATCTTAAAAGCCATATACATGGTTTCTAAATTAATTTAACTAAATAGTGTCATTATCCTTGCCAAAAAAACCCTCAAAATAAAAAATACATATATGTAATGAATGCACTGTACTTTCTTTTCACTTTCTCTTTTTATACAATTGCAAAATTACCATTTATTGAAAAATTTCCATAAAACATGATATATTCAACTGGTGCAATTCATTCAGCATCCCAAACATTCATAAAATTACCTTTTTGTATTTGGAATACTTTTGTAGTGGGTGGTCATAATGTTTTAAAAGTTGTTTGTTTCTTCTATGTTTGATGCAGAACAACTTTAATTTATCAATATAAGTGCAACGCTGAAAAGGTACAAAAGAGTGCTTTGAAGGCATTAACTAATGTAAATTGCACATCTAATACAAGTGGTACTGTATTTTACTTTATGTTTTTTGATTGGTATATGATATAAAATAAAAATATTCCAAAGCTATGATTTATAAAGTCTTTCTTACAACACACTCAAGGAATGACAGTCATTCCATTTAGTTTTTTCAAGATACATGCACTAAATGATAAATATAATATACATCAAGTAAGTACTAAACAAGTGTGATGTGCAATAAACTTGTTCACAATGACAATGCATAGCAACCAATTTTTTGAAAAAGCTTACTTTCAGAAATGTAGGTAATCAGTTTCTAAACTTAATGATGCACATCTGTAGGCTTTACTCTTAAGCCTTATTCAGTTAATGAAAAAATAAACAAACACTCTTTGGAGAAAGCAAGTGATGATCTGTGTTTCAAACACTGGGGCCAGTTATGTTTAGTTTACATGTACCACACCCTACCACACCCTGACTTTTTCCTCACTGGTCAAAGACAATTATAGGTACACCTTAGCTTTTTATGATGCATTTAAAATTTATCTTTTAAGAGTCTCAATTGAAAAAACAATTCATATTTACTTTCTATGGATGAAAATTGTATGTTTAATTATTAATTAAATTGGTAGCTAAGTTATTTTTTATTGTTGCTCAATTACTGTTGTCCCCATTTTTCTTCCATTACCCTCTCCCAACCTACCCATTTTGCTCATTTGTTTCTTTTGTTGATTAGGTTCCACTTTATAGGTGAGATCACATGGTATCTGTCTTTCACTATATGGCTTATTTCACTTAGCATAATGCTCTCCAGTTCCATCCATGTTGTTGTGAAGGGTAGGAGTTCCTTTGTCCTTTCTGCGGCATAGTATTCTATTGTGTAAATGTACCACATTTTTTGATCCACTCATTTACTGAGGGACACTTAGGCTGTTTCCAGCACTTGACTATTATAAATAATGCTGCTATGAACATTGGGGAGCATAGGTTCTTTTGAATTGATGTTTCAGGATTCATTTTCTAATGATTTTTGTTGGAAGTTATAAAGCAATTGGTTTACCACTTTGGCTTGTATGGCTCAGTGGATTGAGCATTGGCCTGTGAACCAAAGTGTTGCCAGTTAGATTCCCAGTCAAGGCACATGCCTGGTTTGCAGGCCAGGTCTACAGTAGGGGGCGCAAGAGAAGCAACTGCACATTGAAGTTTTCTTCTCTCCCTCCCTTTCCCTCTGCCTAAAATAAATAAATTTTAAAATATAAAATAAAATAATTGCTTTTCAAATTCATTTTAAATCTTGAAATCTTTCTAAAACCCCTCATTAACTTTAATATTTTATCTCTAGATTCTTGTATAGTTTTTATGTAAGCATTATCAACTTTAAATAATGATAGTTTTAATTATATCTTTTACCAATCTGCACTATTTTATTTTTCTTGCCTTATTCTGCTGACTAGAACTAGCAGTATAATGCAGAATGAAAGGTGTACATTTGGAATATATAGAAATATATCTAAAATAAAGAAGCACTTTCTTTTAATTTTATAAAATTATGTATATCTGTAGTCACATAAAAACACATGTATTTTTTTTATGTTTGGTAAATGTAGCTTCATGTGACAACTGTTACTGTCTGACCAGTGAGGAAAAAATTTGCTGCATAGCCCTTCTCCTGCCATCTATTTTTGTGCTCCTCTGGATATCTTAAGGAAGGAGAAAGCAGCTTTGCAAGAGGACATATGTTCACTTAACTGTGGCAAATCAATTTAAATAATCTCTAGTGTGAATTTTCACCTTAGGCAGACAAGTCTCCCACTACTGAGCATGCTCTGCTTTCTGTAGAAATAATCTAGCAGGCTTACAGTGTACAGAAGACTAGTAGACATTTCAAATTTTTAAGCAAAGATTAGTTTAGTAATATGGGCAATACTGCACATAAGTAAAACTACATGTTATAAAGAGGTTATTGATTGTATACACACACACTGATTGAAAAAATTCAAAATTTAACTACTAAGCAATTTTTTCCATCAATGACTAAACAGTTTTGTTTTTCCTAGCTAGTTTATGTTTTAAATATATTTTTAAAGGGTGGTGTATCTGTTCAGATTAAGTGGTTGGAAAGAAGCATTGTTAAATTTAGAGGGGCATATGGAAAATAAAGCTTTATGTTACTAAATTGTCTGTTTTTTTACTTCTCTTTGACCTTCCTCCTTGGTTGTTACCTTGTTTCCCTGATTGTACACTTCTTTCTGCAGCAAATAACATTTAAGTAAGAGCATGTTTACTATTGCAGGGGTGGAAAATTACCTGCACAGTAAAGTTTGTTATTCCCTCCTGTACTCATGTCAAATACAAATATATCATGATAGTTTTTTTCTGATTTGCAGTGACATACGAAGATCATTTTTTCAGTATGGCACTCCAGGTTGTCAATCAGTCAAAACTGGCATTGGAGGTGGAACCTATGTGTGATAGCATAAAAAAGAATATACCTCTGAGGGTTAAGGTAGTTTTTTGACTAAAAGGTAAGGACTTAGAGTTGCTTCCACACAGGTCTGCCCTTACGTTTGTAGACCATTATGTCTAAAGTATAGACTATTAATTTTGAACCAGTAGAACCTCAAGATCAGTAAATTTAAGTTGTATTAATGATTATGTAGACTCAACTACATTATTATATATGTACTGGGGAAGGTGAAACAAAAAATTCTTTCTAAATTTTGAGGGAAATCTAATGAAAATCTGATATATATTAGATTTTAATCACATTGCATTTTGAGATTGCTCAACAATTCTCAATGAAAGATTTCCAGTGTATATGAGAATAATAAGTCAACGGAATTTTCAATGTGTGCATCTTACATGCAGTTGGAAGCAGGTCTCTCACTGTATGATTCAATGCTAAGAGGAGCAACAGGAAGGATTGGAAGTAACTTTAGTTCTCGGGACTCAAATAAATTTCTAATGACTGCAATGAGTAACATGGAAAGTCATAATTATTTTTGAATACTTTGCTTTTAAGATGATTTTTGAGTAAATAATTAGCTTTTAATGGCCTTGATAATATCTGTTACCTCAAGTTTACTTATTCCACTTTTAAAAATAGGAATCATATTGTTGAAACATCCCAAAATTGAATGCAGAGATATTCCAAATACTGACTTTTTATACTTTTCCTATATTTTATAATGCAATTATAAATCATAATCAGAAAAATGAACCAAATGTTAGCAATTGTCTATAAAATATATTATTTTTATCACTGCATTTCATTTGAGAGAGTATAGATAACATAGTGTCTTCCTGCGATTGTGAAAAGAAAAGTTATCACATAAGTGGAACCTAATCAATAAAACAACCAAGCCAAATAGTACCACTGAAATGAAAATAAAGAACAAACTGACAGTAACCAGAGAGGAGGGGTGAGGGGAAAAACAGAGGAAGGAAGGAGAAGGTTCATCAAGGAACATATATAAAGGACCCATTGTCAAAGACAAAAGGGAGGGGAGGATTGAATGTGTTAGGTAGGGATGCGTAGGGCAGGGGAGAGAAATGGGGGGAATAGGGACAATTGTAATTGGACAACAATAAAAAAAATAGAAAAATGATAAAAAAAGAAAATGAAAATAAAAAGACCCAAAATTTAAAGCAGTTCCTTTTCTTTTTATTTTGAGGAAATCCCATACTGTTTTCCATAGTGGCTGCACCACTCTTCATTCCCACCAACAGTGTACTAGTGTTCCCTTTTCTCCACATCTTTGCCAGCATTTGTTGTTTGTTGATTTCTTTATGATGACCATTCTGTCTGGTGTGAAATGGTATCTCATTGTGGTTTCAATTTGCATCTCCCGGATGGCTAGGGATGTTGAGCATCCTTTCATATACCTATGGGCCATCTGTAGGTCCTCCTCAGAGAGCCGTCTGTTCATGTATTTTTCCCATTTTTAATTGGGTTCTTTGTTTTCCTGGTGTTGAGTCATATGAGTTGTTTATATATTTTGGAGATTAAACCTGTGTCCAATATGTCACTGACAAATATGGTCTCCCGTATAGTTGGTTTTCTTTTCATTTTGATGATGGTTTCTTTAGCCATGCAGAAGCTTTTTAATTTGATGTAGTCCCATTTGTTTATTCTTTTATTTATTTCCCTTGACCTAGGAGGTATATTGGCAAAAATATTGCTACGTGGGATGTCTGAAATTTTACTGCCTATGTTTTCTGCTGGGGCTTTTAAGATATCACAACTTACATTTAAGTCCTTTATCCATTTTTAATTGATTCTTGTATATGGTATAAGTTGGTGGGCTAGTTTCATTTTTTTGCATGTAACAGTCCAGTTCTCCTTATACCATTTATTGAAGAGACTGTTTATATTCCATCTTATGTTCATTCCCCCTTTGTAAAACATGACCCAGCGATTCCACTGTTGGGAATATACCCTAAGTATCCTGAAACACCAATTCAAAAGAATGTATGTACTCCTTATGTTCATAGCAGTGTTATTTACAATAGCTAAGTGTCGGAAATAGCCCTAGTGCCTATGAGTAGATGAGTTGATTCAAAAACTATGGTACATTTACACAACAGAATACTACCAACACAAAGAAGGAATAATGTCTTACATTTTGCAATAGCACAGATGGAACTGGGGATTATTATGCTAAGTGAAATAAGACAATTGGCAAAAGACAAATACCATACAGCTTTGCTTATAACTAGAATCTAATGAACAAAATAAACTAATGAGAAAAATAGAACGAGCGACATGGAAATATGGAACAGACTGATAGCTGCAGGAGGGGAGGAGGAGTCAAATGGTGCAAAGAAGGGGAACGACTATCCAAAGAACATGTATGAGTGACTCATGTATATGGACAACAGAAAGGGGTGGGGTGGGTGGAGTGGGGCAAAAAGAAGGAAAAAAATAAATTTGGACAAGTGTAATCGATTAAACAATAAAAATAAAATAAAAAATAAAAGAAAATTTATAGTAACACCAAAATATCAAATATGTAAGAATAAACTTTCTAAAGGCTATGTAAGACTTTTAAAAATAAAATTAGAAAATTTTATTGAGAGATATCAATATAAACCTAAATAAATTAGAATAATGTACCATATAGGTGGGAATGCAAATGATACCAAAATTAAACTCTAGATATAATGTAAATACCAATCTCAAACAAAATCCCAAGAAAAACAAAAATAGTAAAATAGAACAAGGTCAACAAACAGAGAACACTAAGAATTATGGTATATATTAGTCCAAATATTGAAATAATCACTTAATATCAATGGTCTAAATGTACCAGTGAAATCATAGGGATTGTTAGAGTAGGTACAAAATAAGACTTAACCAAATGATGCCTACAGGAAACATATTTTAATGTAAAGATGCATATAGATCAAAATTGAGTAAATGGGGAAACATACACCATATTGTTGAATAACACTAATCAACAGAAAACAGAAGTAGCTATATTAATTTCAGACAGAGCAGACTTCAGAGCAAGGAAAATTTTAGGTAATAGAGGTACTACATGGTAATAAAGAGGTCAATTCACCAGGAGACAATCTTTAACATATGTACACTCTTAAAAGAGCATCAATATATAGGAAGCAAACACTGATAGAACTGTAAGGAAAAATAAATTAATCTACTATTATATTTGGTGAATTCAACACCTGTCAATCAGAAATGGACATACTCAGCAGGAATTAAATCAGTAAGGACTTAGTTAAACTTAATAACATCACCAATCAACTGTATCTAATTGACATCTATAGACTGCTTTATTTAACCATAACAGAATACATGTACTTTCTGTCTGCAGAAAGCAGACAGCAGAAAGATTTTAGGGCAGTGAAACTGTTACGTTTGACATTATAATGGACAATACATGCCATTATACATGTATCCAAACTGACAGAATATATGACACCAAGAGTGAACCCTAACATAATCTATGGGATCTGGGTGATCTTAGCCATAAAATACACCTTAGCAAATTAAAAAATATAGAAAATATGTAATGTTTGTTCTCGGAACGCAATGGCAAGACACCACTTTTTCCCCACTAAGATTAGGAAAAAGGCAAGGATTTCTTCACTCATCACTTCTTTTCATCATCATACTAAAATTCTTAGTTCATACAATAAGAGAAAGAGAAAATAAAATTTATACAAGTTAGGAAAGGAAAAATAATACTGATTTTGAAGGTGATATGATTGTTTATGTAGAAAATTCTAAAGAATTGACAAAATTTTTCTTAAATCAACAATTACAGCAAGGTTGCAGGATACAAAGCTAATATACAAAAGTCAACCAATTTCTGCTATGATCTGAATGTTTAATTGTCCCCCAAACTGGGGGTTGTGGATTTAAGCAAACTTATTCTAAAATTTACATGGAAGAGCAAAATGTCCAGAATAAAGAGACACTATTGAAAGAGATGAATGAAGTTGGAAGACTGACACAACTCGACTTTAAGATTTACTATAAAGTTACCATATTCAAGACAGTGTAGTGTTAGTAACAGAATAGGCAAATAGATGAGAGGAATAGAATAGAGAACCTAGAAATAAACCCACAAAAATATAGTGAACTGATCTTTGACAAAAGAGCAAAAACAGTATAATGGAGCAAAGATAGTCTTATTAATATGTGTTGCTAAAAAAACTAGACATTCACTTGCAAAAAAAAATGAATCTGGACAAAAACCTTAAACTTTTCACAAAAATGAACTCAACATGAATTCTATACCTAAATGTACAACTTAAAGTTATGAAACACCTGTAAAATAAATCTAGATGGCCTTGGGTTTTTAGTGGCTTTTTAGATATAACATCAAAGAATGATCTATGATAGAAAAAATAAATTGGACTTCATTAAAATTTAAAAAATGTATGTTTTGCAAAGAACAATGTTAAGAGAATGAAATCAAATGCACAGATTAGGGAAAATATTTGCAAATACCTATCTGTTAGAGGACTATTACCCAAAATATTAAATTCTTAAAATTCAACAATAAGAAAATGAACAACCTGATTAGGCAATGGACCAGAGGCCTTAATAACACCTCAGCAGGGAAGATATATAGGTGGCAAATAACTATATGGAAAGACACCGCACATCATATTTCATAAGGAAAATGTAAATTAAAGCAACAAAGAGATGCCACTACACACCTACCTGAATGGCTAAAATGACAGAAAACTGACAACACTAAATGCTTGTGAAGATTAGGAGCAACAGAAACTCTCATTCAGTGTTTATGGGAACTTAAAATGGTAAGCATTTTTGTCCACTCATTTACTGAGGGGCGCTTAGGCTGTTTATAGCACTTGACTATTGTAAATAACGCTACCATGAACATTGGGGTGCATAGGTTCTTCTGAATTGGTGATTCAGGATTCAAACACTGTGGTACATTTACACAATGGAATACTACATAGCAGAAAGAAAGAACAATAACATTGATGGAACTGGACAGCATTATGTTAAGTGAAATAAACCAGGCAGTGAAAGGTAAATACCACGTGATCTCATCTATAGGTGGAACCAAATCAACAAAACAAACAGACGAGCAAAATACAACCAGAGACTTAGAAATAAAGAACAAACTGACAGTGGCAAGAGGGGAGGGAGATGGGGGGCAAGCAAAGGAACACAAATAAAGGATTCATGGGCATGGACACTGCAGGGAGTTAACTGTGGGAGTGGATGGGCTAAGGTAGGGGTAAATAATGGGGAAATAGGCAAGACAACTATAAATGAACAAAAATAAATTTAAAAACAAAAATAAAAATAAATAAAAAAAATAGTACACATTTTGAAAGTACTTTTGTAGTTTCTTACAAAACTAAACATATTTTTATCATTTTTTCTTGTTATTCTATTACAGTTGTCCATACTTTTTTCCCCTTTACCTTCCTCTGCCCATCCCACACCCTGCTCCCACAGTCATTTCCCACACTGTTGTCCATATCTGTGGCTCATTCATACATGTTCTTTGTCTAGTCCTTTCCCTTTCTTTCCACCATTATCCCCCTCTTCCCTCCCCTCGGTTCACTTTCAGTCTGTTCCATGTTTCCATGCCAGTGGATCTATTTTGTTTGTTAGTTTATTTTGTTCATTAGATTCCTCTTATAGGTGAGATTATAGGGTATTTGTCTTTACCAACTGGCTTATTTCACTTAGCATAATATTCTCCAGTTCCATAGCAACCATGTTCCTTGTTATTTAATTTTTAAAAAGTCCACACACAGATATTTGTAGCAGCTTTATTCATAATTTCCAAAACTTGGAAGCAACTTAGATGCCCTTCTGTGGGTTAATGGATAAAAAAATGTGATATATCCAGGCAATGGAATATTATTCAGCACTAAATGTAAATGAGTTTTTTAGCCATGAAAATACGTGAAATACAATGCATTTACTAAGTGAAGAAGTAAATCTGACAATGCTACATGCAATGTGATTCCTCTTATATGGAATTTTTTAAATGGCAAAACTATGGCGACAGTAAAATAAAAATCAGCGGTTGACCGGGATTAGGGAGGAGAAAGGAATGAATAATCAGACAGCAGAAAGATTTTAGGGCAGTGAAACTGTTTTGTTTGACATTATAATGGACAATACATGCCATTATACATGTATTCAAACTGACAGAATACATGACACCAAGAGTGAACCCTAACATAATCTATGGGATCTGGGTGATAATGATGTATCAAAGTAGGTTCATCAGTCTTTACAAATGTCCCATTGTAGTGGAGTATGTTGATAATGAGACAGGTTATATGTATGTGTGGAAGGGGATATATGGGAAATCTCTGTACCTTCTATTTAATTTTGCTGTGACTCTAAAACTGCTCTAAAAATAAAGCTTATCAAATTAATTTATTAATTTATTAATTAATTAAAAACAATTGTTGCCACGGAGGAGGCCCTAAGCCTGACAATACTGATTTGATATGCTTTGAAAGAAGAAACCTATAAATGTAAACATGGCCAGAAAAAAAAAGATTTCTCCCAAGGATACCATGTAACCAAATGCAGGTTTTAATGAGTCTTTTCCCCTTTCTTTTCTATACGATATCTGAGCAAGCTGATTTTTTTTTTAAATGTGTGATCTCCCTTGTTTGCCAGTGGGAGGTTCAAAACACACAAACCTCTTTTCACGTACATTATCCCTCATACCAGAACCATTCTTGAACTAATATAAACTCCAAGCCAGACTCTTTTCTCTGCCTTTCAAGCAATTCTTAGTTTTTCTTGGGAACATACACTGTTCTTTCCAGAAAGCTTTACTATGTGAGAATTAAACTATTCATATGCGCTTAGTGTATTTGTGACTTCACCAGTTTTGACAACTGAACCACAGTTTGGGACTACAATTCATTTTATCTCTGTGAGTGACTACAATATGAACAAGGTAAATTTTATCTTTAGAGAAGTATTGCACTTAAGAACGAAGGTCGAATGATAAAATTAGAATATCATATATTGAAATTCAATGAACAAATGGGTCAGCTCATTGATCTAACAAATCAAAGAGACAAACATAAATTATTTGTCTCTTGGTGGTAAACACACCAACAGCTCTTAAAATATATGAGAAACCTACAGCCAACATCATACTCAATGGACAAAAACAAAAATGTTTCCCATTAAGATCAGGAAAAAGATAAGTTATCCACTTTCACCACTTCTATTCAATATACTATTGGAAATCCTAGCCACAGCAATCAGACAAGAAAAAGAAATAAAAGGCATCCAAATAGGAAAGGAGGAAGTAAAACTGTCATTGTTTGCAGATTATATGATTGTGTACATAGAAAATCCCATAGACTCCAACAAAAAACTACTTGACCTAATAAGCCAATTTGGCAAAACAGTAGGATACAAAGTCAATATTCAGAAATCAAAGGCATTCTTGTACACCAACAACAAAATATCAGAATCGGAATCAGAAAATAATCCCATTTGCTATAGCAACAACAACAACAAAATGTAGTGCCTAGGAATAAACCTTACCAAGGAGGTAAAAGGTCTATACTTAGAAAAGTACACAACACTGAAGAAAGAAATTAAGGAAGATGCAAATAAATGGAAGCATATACCATGTTCATGGATTGGAATAACTGACATCTTCAAAAAGTCCATACTACCCTAGGCAATTTATAGATTCAACACAATCCCTATCAAAAAGCCAATGAAATGTTTCACAGATATAGAACAAACATTTCAAAAATTTATATGGAACCATAAGTGACCACAAATACCCACAGAAATTTTGAGAAAGAAGAACTAAGTTGGAGGGATCACAAAGCTGATATCAAACTATACTACAAGGCTAATGTAATCAAAACAGTCTGGTACTGGCATAAGAACAGACACATAAATCAATGGAACAGAATAGAGAACCCAGAAATAAACCCATCTCTATTTTCAATGAATATTCAATAAAGGAGGCAAAATCATAAAATGAAATACAAATAACCTCTTCAACAAATGGTGTTGGGACACCTGGACAGCTACATGCAAAAAGAAAAAGAAAAAAAAAAAGAAAGAAACTTGACCACCAACTTACACTACACACAAAAATAAACTCAAAGTAGATAAAAGACTTAAATATAAGCTGCAAAACTATAAAAGTCCTAGAGGAGAGCATAGGCACAAAATCTCAGATATCTCATGCAGCAATATTTTCACTGATATGTCCCCTAGAGGAAGGGACATAAAGGAAAGAATAAACAAATGGGACTTCATAAAAATAAGAAGCTTCTGCATGACTAAAGAAAACATCAGCAAAATAAAAGGGAACCAACCACATGGGAAAATATATTCACCAATGATACATCAGACAAGGGTTTAATCTCCAAAATATATAAAGAACACACACAACTCCACTCCAGGAAGACAAATAACCCAATTAATAAATGGGCAAAGGACCTGAACAGGTACTTCTCCAAGGAGGACATCGAGGGCCCGGAGACATATTAAAGGATGCTCAACATCACTAGCCAGCAGAGAGGTACAAATTAAAACCACAATGAGATACCTCTTCACACCAGACAGAATGGCCATCATAAACAAATCAACAAACAACAAGTGCTGGTGAGGTTGTGGAGAAAAGGGAACTCTGGAACACTGTTGATGGGGATGCAGACTGGTACAGCCACCGTGGAAAGCACAATGGAATTTCCTCAGAAAACTAAAAATGGAACTGCCTTTTGACCCAGTGATTCCAGTGCTGAGATTATAACCTAAAAATCTGGAAACACCAGTTCAAAAGAACTTATGAACCCCATTGCTCATAGCAGCACAATTTACAATAACCAAGTGTTGGAAGCAACTAGGTGTCAATCAATAAATGAGTGGGTCAAAAATATGTGGTACATTTATACAGCGGAATGCTATGCAGCAGAAAGAAAGGACCTCGTGCCATTCGTGGCAGCATGGATGGATCCGGAGAGCATTGTACTAAGTGAAATATATCACGTGGTGAAAGACAAATACCATATTATTTCACCTATAAGTAGAGACTTATCAACAGCACTAACAAGAACGTAAAATATAACCAGAGATGTTGAAGTGAAGAACAAACTGACAGTGAAGAGTGTAGACGGGGGAGGGGAAGATGGACGAGGAAATGGGAAGGGTGATCAAGGAACATATATGGCAGACTCATGGACAAAGTCAAGCAGGGATAGGAGGTGGGGGTGGGAGGGGCATGGGGAGTGGTGAGGGTAAAATAGCCAAAGCTGTACTTGAATAACAATGAAAAAAAGACAAGAAATGAAATAAAAGGCTTTAGGTAAAGGTGGAACAAATAATCTTTCAAAATTAATCTGAATAGGATAGTTTTGAGATCATACAATTACATGAAATTCAGAAACTAGACTAAAACCTAAATTATACCATGAAGAAGCAATTAACAAAATTCAGAATGTGAGAAATCTATTGGACAAATGAACTGGTTTGTCAAATAAATTTAAAGGAAAATGGACATTATTGAGAAGAAAACAAAAATTCAGATGCTTAAAAGTTATATCACATAATCGCTATGAGAGAACCTCATTCAGATCGTAATTTAAACAAACTGTCAAAAATATGGCATTTATAAGATAATTGGAAATTTGAACATTGCCTGTGTATTTGATGATACTAGGGAATTATTGTTAACTTTAGGTGGGATAATGGTTTATATTATGTTGATGACTCTTAAATATGGCTTGTTTAACTGTTCAATATTTTCCTCGCTTTATAAAAATTTGCTTATTTTTAAAATTAAAGTTATTTTATATAGATGCAGTGATATAATATCTTGGACTTATTTCAAAATAATACATAAATTCATGACAAAACTCTTCAAACAAAAACTAAGAGCTGAAAATAATTTCTTCAGCCTGATAAGGTATATCTAAAAAAGCCTTACAGGCAATATCGTATTTAATGATGAGAGACTAACACATTCTCCCTAAAATAAGGAAAAAAGAAAGTATATCTTCTCTAGTCTTTGCTATTCAAAGTCATATTAGAAGTCCTACATAGTGCAAGAATAAAAGAAAAATAAATTAAAAGTACATAGACTGGAAAAAAAATCTTTATATACAAGTGATATGGGTGTTTATGAAAAAAATCCCAAAGAATCTACCAAAAAATTCCCTCTTATAACTAATAAACAACTACAGCATGGTTACAGGATTTAAGCTTAATATTAAAAAGTCTATTGCTTTTCTATATATCAGCAATTAATGATGGGTGCTTGAAATTTTAAAATACAATACCATTTACAAAACCACCAAAATAATGAAGTATTTAGATATAAATCTAACAGAATATGTATGTTATCTGCATGCAAAAAAACTGTAATACACTGAAAAACTTAATCAAAGAAGAGCCAAATAAATGGTGATATATTCTATATTGATGGATTGCAAGATTCAGTATTGTTAAGCGATGTCAATTCTTCCCTGCTTGATCTATAAGGCTATCAGACAAACCCCAAATGAAGAACATTTTACAAAATACTCCACCAGTACATCTTCAAAACTGTCAAGATCATTGGACAAGGAAAATCTGAGAAACTGTCAGAATCTTGAGGAGTCTAAGGAGACTTGATGGCTAAGTGTAATGTGCTATCCTCAGTGGAATCCTGGAATTGAAAAAGGACATTACACAAAACTATGGCAATCTGCGTAAGTTCTGGACTTTAGTTAACAATAACTAATAATGAGTAATAATATAGGAAGAGGGAAAGTAGTTGAAACATAGATGAAATAAGATTGGCCATGTGTTGATATGTTCATAACTATTGAAACTGGGTAATAAGTCTTTAAAAGAATTATACTGTATCATTCAGTCTCATTCCAATTAAAAAAAGTTTAAAAGAAAAATAAGTCACAAATATATGACTTATTTATAAATATAAAGAAAAAAATATATATATATATTATTAATTATGCTATTATAGTCCCAATTTTTCTCCCCTTTCTCCCCCTTTGCCTTGCACCCCCATCCTCCAGCATTCCCCCCACTTAGTTCATGTCCATTTGGTTGCCCATATGAGTTCTTTGGCTTCTCCATTTTCTATACTGTTCTTAACCTCGCCTTGTCCATTTTGTGCCTACAAATTATGCTTCTTATTTCCCTGCACTTTTTTTACCCATTCTCTCCCTCCCTCTCCCCACTGATAACCCTCCTTGTAATCTCCATTTCTGTGATTCTATTTATGTTCTAGTTCTTTGCTTAGTTTCTGTTTTTCCAAGATTATTTTATCCAGCAAAACTATCATTTAGATTGGAAGGGCAGATAAAGTGCTTCTCAGATAAGGTCAAGTTCAAGGAGTTCATTATCACCAAACCCTTATATTAAATGCTAAAGGGACTTATGTAAGAAAAAAGAAGAAGGTCAAAAACTATGAACAATAAGAATACAATGAACTAATAACTATCAGCAACTGAACTTAAAAAACAAACAGACAAACAAAAAATAAAAACAGGCACTAGTTTTATGTTTGAGTAGCAACACGATCTTGTTTAATATTTTGTAGAAATTTAATCTCAGCTAATCTATTAGAATCCTTTTACTTCTCATTTCCACAGGCCCAAAATTTTGTTTCTAAACCAACTCTGCAGAGTACAGTAGTCCCTCCTTATCCATGACTTTGTTTTCCACATTTTCAGTAACCCACAGAAAACAGTTTATTCAAAATAAAGTGCAAATATTTATCTGAACATATTAACCTGAAAATTCCAGAAATAAACAACACATTTTAAATTGTGTGCCATTTTGAGTAGTATGATGAAATCCTTTGCTGTCCTACTCCACCACCTACCTTGGGATGTGCATCATCCCTTTATCCAGCATCTCCACACCACCTATGCTACCTACCTGTTTGTCACTTAGTAGCCATCTTGGTTATCAGAAAGAGAGAGAGACCACATTCCTGAAACCTTTATTACCATATATTGTTATAATTTTTCTAATTATTAGTTATTGTTGTTAATCTTTTACTGTGCATAATTTGTAAATTAAAATTATATATATATAATGAGAAGCATTGTATATGAATATATAGTGTTTCGTATTGTCTGTGGTTTCAAGCATCCACTAGGGATCTTTGACACATCCTCTGAGGATAAGGAGGAACTACTACATAGTACTCGAATCCCTGATAACATCACTTTAACTGTATACAATTTTAAGTTTACTTTGCCTTATGATTTACCAGTAACTTGATTCTCTTAACTTGTCCAGGTCTGTCCCACCTTGAAGTTACCACTGAGTCATCATAGAAATCAACTGACTTGACTTTCATGCTTTCAGATCCCTAAATTTCTTATATGGCTAAGAATAACTGATTTCCTATTCTATTTCTGAACAAGTTGGTTTTCAGAACCTGCTGTGTCTTGACATCTAGCAACCTTAGGTATCTTAAACTGCAAATCACTTCATGAGTGTTTCTAGTCTCTCTTACAAGCTAACTCCCAATAGTGACATAAAATTGAGTATTACATATTTCTAGGACATAGACAGAAATTGTGTTCCTTGATTAGTGATATTGATGTTAATTACAATATCATAAGAATAATTTAGGTTACTTAGTTCTCAGGCCTTAACATCTATGGAGTCACTAATAGAGTTACATATGACCAGAATGTCATTGACGCCATGACTGACAAAACATGCTTATGTAATTTTAAGCTCCGAAGTAACATTCATGTTCTATTCTAGAGCAAAATCTAGTCAATTGTGGTGAAATTTCAGAAGAAGCCTCTCTGGGTTCTTCTAAATCCACAATTAAATCACACAAAACTTCGCATGCAATAGAATTTGAGTGGCACAGAGTAAGTATAACTTTGATTTAATGTTTGAATTCTATGTCTTTGATGACAGTGTTAATGAAAATCAAGTGGAAAGATTGACCTACATGCTCATATCACAGCCTAGTTTTATGGATTAGTTTGCCTGCTTATTGCAATGTCCAAAAATATCCCTGATTGTTGTCATTTCATGGAGAAAAAAATTTAGGATTAGAAAAATGACTTTTCTTCCCCTGAGATAACAAATTGGGTAATACTATTCTGCCACAGATAGTTCTCAGCTTTCCACTTTATTAGCCATGAAGGGTAACACTTTGCACTGAAATGTGAGATCAATTATAATGGCTGGTAATCTGAGAATCCATAGTGCCTCTATAGAAAATGTATACACACCCCAAATTAAATTGAGTAAGCTGTGATTACACTTTGCAGCTGAGTTTTGTGATATAAGGAGCATTTTAAGTAAATCATGAAGTCCCTATATTCAGAATCTGTTCCTCTGGAACCTATTTTAAAGAAGTGGGAATGGTTATGGAGTTCAAATAAGACCAGTTTAAGTAAATTAAAATTATCTCTATGATGAAAAAAATTTAACACAGTCTTAAATGAAGTCCCTATTCACTATTGGTATCACCAATTCATTAATCAGAATATAACGTTCCAATTTTAACCTTGTAACAGCTTTATGTACTACTCTTTCTTATTCCTCTCCCTCATAATAAATCAAATAATGACAATTTTATAAAGCACACATGGACAAAGCCAAAGGGGGTAGCTTTGAGACTGGGATGTGAGGATGGGTGAGGTGGGGGAAGTGGTGGAGGGAAAATGGAGACAACTGCATTTGAACAACAACAAAAAAATAATACTTTAAAGGAAAATAAAAAATAATGACAATTAGTATGGGCATACAAATATCCTTGTGTGTGTGTGTGTGTGTGTGTGTGTGTGTGTGTGTGTGTGTTAAGAAGAGAGGAAGGGAAAAAGGAGAGATTTAATTTAGTAACTATCATGCTAACATTCACATCTGCTAACTATTTATTTTATATATGTTTTATGCTTTTTTGTTCTTTGACTCTATTACTATTTTGTGTTAAATATACATTTTTCTATAATATTTTAATTCCCTTCTTGTATCCTTTATTGTTTTCCAAGTCATTTTATTAGTGGTTTCAGTAAGAATTATAATTAACTTATTAACATCAGATTAATACCAATTTTATTTCAGTTGTATATAAAACATTTGATCCAATATAGCAATTCTCCCTCCCTCATCCTTGTACTATTATAGTCATACCAATGGTATCTTTTTAACATCTTTTTATATTATAAGCCCATCAGTTACCCTATATATATTTGCTCTATACAGCTCTCTTTTAAATCAGATAGAAGAAAAATTATAAATAGTAATGTACATTATACTAACATATGTATTTACCTTTGCCAGCCACCCTTATTTACGTGAGTGGATTTGAGTTATTTCTAATGTCCTTTCTTTTCACTCTGAAGAACACACTTTAATGATTATTGCAGGGCAGGCCTGCTAAAAACAAAACCCCTCAGTCTTTGTTGGTCTGAGAATATCATATTTTCTCCCTCATTTTTGAAGGATACTTATTTGGATGTAGAATTCTTGGTTTACATTCTTTTTTTAGTGGCTATAAAATGACATCCCACTGTCTTCTGACCTCCATGCTTTCTAGTAAGATGTCAGTTTTTATTTTAATTAAAGGTCCCCTATACTTAATTAATCACTTCTTCCTTGATGCTTTTAATTTTCTTCTTTTGTTTTTGGCTTTTTACACTTGAGTATGATGTGTATATGTGTGGATTTCTTTGAGTTTTCCTTCTTTACATTTATTGAGATTCTTTGATATATCTGTATCTATCTAGCTAGCTCTCTATCATCTATCTATTCATGTCTCTCATCACATTTGAGATGTCTCAGGCATTAATTTTTCAAATATCCTTTGGGCTCTGTATTGTTTTTAGGACTTCAGGAACAAAGAAGCACAAACTGGGTGTCTTAGAACAACAAAAACTTAGTACCTCACAAGATCAGAGGCTAAAAGTTTGAAATCAAGGTATCAGCAGAATAACACTAACTACAAAACCTGTAAGAGAAGGATCCTTTCATGACTCTTCCAGGCTCTGATAGCCTCAACCATTTCATGGCTTATGGGAGAATAATACTAGTTTTTGCCTCTGTCTTCACAAAGCAGTCCTGTGTCTTTTCATCTTCTCTGTCTCTGGGTCCAAATTTCCCCATTTTATAAGGATACCAGTTATATAGGATTAGAACCCACACTAATCATCTAATTTTAACTTGATTACTTCTATAAATAGCCTATTTCTTAATAAGTTTACATTCTGAGGTACTGAGGGTTATGTTTTCAACATATCTTTTTTAGGGTAACACAATTCATCCTATAATATACCCCTTTCTCTATTATCCCAGGGATTCCTATTATGCGTGCTAGTAGTGTCCCATAAATATCTAAGGCCTTGTTCATTATTTTTCTTTTTTCTTTTCTGTTCCCCAGACTGGGTAAACTAAATTGACCTATATTAAAATTTACCAATCCTTCGGCCTACTTAAATCTGCTACATATCTCCTCTCATGTATTTTTCATTTCAGTTGTTTTTGTTTTAAATTGAAAATTTCTTTTTTATTGTTGTTTGATTACAGTTGTCCCAATTTTACCCCATTGCTCTCTCATGACCAAGCCCCTGCTCCCATAGTCAATCTCCAACCTATTGTCCCTGTCCATGGGCCCTTTATACATGTTCCTTGACTAGACCCTTTCCCTTCTTTCACAAGTTATCCCCCTCCCCCATCCCCTCTGGTCACTGACAGTTTGTTCCTTATTTCCATGTCTCTGGTACTACTTTGCTTGCTTGTTTTTTTTCTGTTGATTAGTTTCCACTTATAGGTGAAATCATATGGTATCTGTCTTTCACCACCTGGCTTATTTCACTTAGCATAATGCTCTCCAGTTCCATCGATGCTGTCATGAAGGGTTGGAGTTCCTTCTTTCTTTCTGCTGTCTATTTGATTCTTTACATTTTCTATCTATCGATATTCTCTATTTGGTGACATAATTTTTGTTCTTTCTCATAACTATTTAAACATGTTTTCATGTAGTTATTTGAATATATGTAATAGTTGATTTAATGTTTTTGTCTAGTTGACTTCGTTAGGGACAGTTCCTATTTATTTCTTTATCCCTGTGTACAAAACATATTTTCCTATTTCTTTGTGCATCTCATTCATTTTTAAAATAGAAATTTCAGGTAATACAATAGAGCCACTATGGAAATCAAATTGTCCACGTTTTTTGTGTGTTTCCTGTTATGTTTTCATTGTTATTGCGATTGATTATTTAATGTTTCCCTGACTAATTGTACAAAATCTTTATTCTTTGTGATTTGTGGCCACTGAAATCTTTTAGCTAACAATCGGACAGAGATTTATTTCTTTTTTTCAGATATCTTTAAAGATTTTATTTATTTATTTGTAGACAGAGGGGAAGGGAGGGAGAAAGAGAGGGAGGGAAGCATCAATGTGTGGTTGCCTCTTGTGCACCACATACCAGGGGCCTAACCCACAACCCAGGCATGTACCCTGACTGGGAATTAAACAAACAACCTTTTGGTTCACAGGCTGGCACTCAATCTATTGGGCTACACCAGCCAGTGTTTTATTCAGATTTTTTTATTGTATTTTTATTACCATTTAGTCCCCTTTTTTTCTGTTGTTCTATACTTGCTGTTTTTATTTTATATTTTATATTCTTTATTGTTGTTCAAGTACAGTTGTCTCCATCTTCCCACCACCATTTTCCCCTGCCCATCCCACCCCCACTTCCCACCCTCAATTCTACCTCCTTTTGGCTTTGTCCATGGATCCTTTATACATGTTCCTTGACTACCTTTCCCCTTCTTACCACTATTATCCCCCTCCCACTTCCCTCTGGTTATCATCAGTTTGTTCTTAATCTAAATGTCTCTTTCTTTAAGTGCCTTGAAC
>PVJD01013334.1:0-34581 GCA_004026545.1 Mormoops blainvillei
ATTTCTGAAATTCATTCACTAGGGAGAGATACAAACTTGGAAAGAAAATGAAAACTTTTTCTCTGGGTTCTTTGGCAGTAAAACCTCAGCTTTTGGTCCAGAGATCCAGAAACAGTTGAATTAGCTGCCGGCCTTCCCTCCCTGTTGCTGATCTCCTCTACAAAATTGTTCACTGTAGGATGAAGTATGGCCATGTTAATCCTCCAGATTATTATATCTGGAGTCAGTCTCAATTTTTCAGGACTAAAACATTTGAAGTCAAGCTTTAAAAAAGTATTGTTTTTCTGAGGATTCATTTATTTCAAATACTTTGTCATTAGTTCATCCAACAGGCAACAAATCCTAAGAGTTCTTGAATCCAACTTCTTCCATGTGCCTTTGAGATAAACTCTTGACAAAGATTTTACAGGTTGCAACCTGGGTTGGTCAGAAGCTTGAGTGTTAAATCAGAGACTATTAGATTGATCAATATGACACAATAGAATAATCTCTCTCTCTCTCAGTGCAGAGGATTGGCAAATGAAGAAAAAAGGCTTCCGAATGTTGTTTCATACTTGTAGATTGTAAACTTCAAATATTTCTCCTCAAAACATTTTTAAGAGAATTGGAAATTTTTCCCAAAGATATTATCATTCAAAACCCTTCTTAGAAAGTTATTTAAACCTTTTTCATCAATAATAGTAATTTGGAATCCTAGAGTCTCCTCTCACTTATGAAAAAATGCCAATTTATTTTTTTTAAAAATCACCAATCCCCTACAGCCCAGCATTAAACCCAAAGTCATTTAATATCTGAAATATGCCATCAGCCACTTCACCCTGGGAAGGAGAGTGACATGCTGTTAATTCATAGCTTTCACTCACATTCATGGCTGTTAGACAATGGAGGAAAGGAAGGAACCATTAGTCTATAATTCTTAATATTTACATCCCCTGTAATTTTCAGTGAAGGCTTTGCTTCTTTGGCATCTAAAATAGACTGAACTACAACTACCGCCACCAGCATTTTCCTAGAGGGAAGGCAGACAGCCCAGTTAGCAATTTCAGGACCAAAAAAGAGAGGCTATTTTGTTTTCCATCTCAACCTTCCTGTAATGTTCAGATAACAGAAATTTGTTTATCTCATCTGCCTTCTTTAATGATAATGAACAGTGACAGATCCCAGAGAGAATGTACAACACTTTCTGCTTTCTGAAGCTCTGTATTATTCTCTGTCAGGAAAAATTTACAAGTCGGCTTTTGTGTTTGTAAAGTTCAATTCCCAGAATAGTAAGCTATAAATAGTAATTACCATAAAATACCCACATTTAGATGGTGTTTGAAGGAAAAAGACCTGATATTTTAGAATTGATTTTTTCCTATCTTATTTCTGCAAATATACAAATGTGATATAGTTGTTTCACATTCTATTCTTTATTTCAGGGAGTGCATAACTATACCATGTTATTTTATTGAAGTCATGGAAAAAAAACCAAAGCATTGACTGAGTTATCGCATATCAGTTATGAGCCCAAACAACTCTCTGGGAGCTCACTCCCCCCACCCACCCTGACCTTTAAAAACACACCACAAAGGGCCTGGAGAAATGAACTTTGATTTCAGGTAATTGAAATTCTAAATTTTAGCTCTGACCAGGGGCCTATGATAGGTTACACAGATCCCCAGAGCCTAAATATCCTCATTTCTTAAATGAGACCATTAGACCCAATAATTTCTAAGTGTATATACTAATACCTTTGACACATTTGAAGCCAATAGGAAAGATATCAGAGGTGACCGATCTCCAGTTTTCACTTTGAAGTTCTCCTAATCTTCAGTTCTATTCTGAATAGTTGAGAACCACTGGAAGTGCTACTTGGGTTCATGAAGTGTTTGTGTCCCCATTGGTCAAACGTAGGGCATAACTGTCCTCTTGTCCATAGTTGCATGGAAATCCAAGCAAAAGGATGCGGCAGTATGCCAAGAACCTGGTAAGCTTTCTGTTAATGGTGACTGTTGTTACTATTTCAGAAAGTCAATAATACCTCCTAAAACCATTTATTTTGCTTTCTTCAGCAATTTCTTTCTAGAAGAGATCTTCCCATATTCTGGTGTAATCGCTTTAAGTATGACTAGTTACTTTACAGCTAGTTGTACCTATGTGAAAAATGTACAGCGAACTCCAGAACATTCATTTATGGATGAAACAAGTCACACACATTAATCATACGAATAAAAGGAAAAGAGCAGTGTAGTCAGTTCTGCTAACATGCAGCATGTTGTTCCTAAACCTGCGCTCTGCAAAATTGTGCATTAAAAACAAACAAACAAACAAACAAACAAAAACAAGGCTCAGGGGAAAATGAGGTTAGGAGGACAATACTCACAAGACTTCATCAGTGACACACAAAAGACAAGTAGTAACCTAATAAAAACAGTGGCATAATTAAATAATTGACAGATGCATGAATACTGGAATAGCTAGGATGACACTTTGCCTTGAAAAAGATATGAGGCTGCTGTTGGAAGGGTTGTTGCTTGTGAGTTAGCGTGGACTCACGGAAGGAGGGCTGTCTGTTGTAACACAAGCTGTGGTGGGTGTAGCTCATCGCATGCGTGGTGAACTGAGGTAGCTGGTAGGCTGTCCGGGTGTGTGCATTTTGTGCATTCCTAAGGGGCTCCATTCAGCTGAGTGTAGGCTTCTGCCATTTCCTGCTGACAAAATCAGGATAAGCTAATGTGAACTTTGTATTATGTTTGAATTGGCCCCTGATATATCTATCACTTTGGAACAAATTTGCATCCTCAAAACAAGTGTTACAGCAGGAATGCCTGTATATAAATTCCAGGCAGTGTTTATCCTCTAATCTATTTATTATATAGAGTGTACTCACACAGGCACACATGTACACATACACAACACTAAAGATCAGAAAATGAGTAGAATTCAGTGAATTATGATTTTCTTGTACATGCCCATAGTAAAATTATTCTCGGTGGAGTATTTTTCTATATGGCTACATTTTCCCACCTCACCAAAGAAAGCATTTGTCTTAAAAAATTCCAAATATCAGAAAAAAATAGGTCTTACAAAATCCTTGTAAGCACTCTTCTGCTTTGAACCTTTTTTCAAGTTCCATATGTGTTTCAATTTCCAGCCTCAGTGAAAACAGGAGAGAAGGTGGTGAGGAAGGAGAGATACAGAGAAGAGAATGGGGTAAAGGAAATTCAGTTTAAAATGCAGACAAATCTGCCGTTTCTGCTCGATAGCCTGTAACATTTCCATGTAGTGCACTTTGCATGGCAGAATAGCTACTAGTAATAGAATTCTCTCACAGTGGAGGTTAATTACTTTTCAGCTACAGCAAAATAAATTTCCTGTCAAGCCCATGGACAGGAATATGCCAGTGTCCCCGTTTTTACCTGCAGTTTTAATTCAACCTTAATATCTGACACTTGCTTGCATTTAGTGAGCTGTTCCTCTGAACAGTAGGTGCCCTAAAGGAATATTGAGAGATTGTCAATTATGTAGTATCAAATAGTGTGTTAAAAAAAGTGGTTCGCCTCTCGCAAAGTGCACTGTGCAGAAGATTAACTGAGCTGCCTCTCACCTGAGAAAAGAGGGTTGACCCTCTTGGTGATGTGGAAAAGTACAAGTTAAAACTTAACGAAGACATCTTCCCAGTGCACAGTGGAGCAAACCCTGTCTTTCAGTTGCATCTCAAACTGACTGTAGGGAGGACTTAAGAGCCATTCATTGCAGTCTGTTCTCCATTTTAGTACAGCCAAATCCACTGTACCATGTCTTGAACTTTATAGGATATCAACAGCTTTCCTTAATTGTCCTATTTGGGAGTTCAATTATTTGCCCCCAAATGTAATCTCCTGTCTATGACCATAATCGTGTCCTATCATTGGGACAGACACTGCCACCATCACTTAATTAATCAATGCCAACTTTTGCAATCTTGAAAGACAGGTGGAATAGATAAATGAGCCTACTTCACATCCAAATGCATACACAGCTGCCCAGGTTGGGGAGGGGATGGAATAAAGAAGAGGAGTTTAACTCCATTAAAAAGTCTGGACTTCATAGCTAAAATATTTGTGATTGTCAGTTAGAAAATAATTGATATGAGGAAGATATTTTCTATAATAGTGCTTCATTTTCAAAACCTTCCCATCAAAACCTTTAATTGTAGATATCTATAATTCTATTTAAAACCCTTCCTGATTCAGCTAATTCTATGTGGTTTCTGTCTCCTTTGAAACACTATAAAATTGTTTTATTCTTTCCTGTCACACTTAGTATACTGTCTCATATAATAACTTTAATGCAATTTTTAACCATTCTCTTTTCCAATTATATTGCCAGTATCTTATGATTTAATGTTTTATTTTGTTTTCAATTTACTGCATTCTTGACCTAATGACTCCTCATTGAGTTTTTGTTGAATTCGCTTTCTTGAAGTTTAATCCTCTTTTGATGCAGAGGAAACTGAAGGAGAAGATCCTCAGTGCATTAAAAATATTTTAATTTTTCTATCTTCAGCACTTCATAATGAGTTCATTTGCAATTCAAAATTCCTGTAGAAAATAATATTTGATTGTGGATTTCTGAGTGTAAAAGTATTATTCTGTTATGTTTTTAACATTTTTTATTGTTGTTCACCTACAGTTGTCCCCATTTCCCCCCATTACTCTACTCTGCCCTACTCACCCCCCACCTTCCACATTCAATCACCCCTCCCCCTGTTGTGTTTATACATAGGCCTCTTATTCATGTTTCTTGATGACCCTTCCCCTTCTTTCCCCAGTTAGCCCTGCCTCACTCCCCTCTGGTCACTGTCAATTTGTTCTTTATTTCCATGTACCTGGTTCTATTTTGCTCACCTGTTTGTTTCATTGATTAGGTTCCACTTGTAGGTGAGATCATATGGTATTTATCTTTTACAATCTGACTTATTTCACTTAGTATAATGCTCTCCAGTTCCATTCATGTTGTCACAAAGGGTAGGAGCTCCTTCTTTATTTCTGCTGCATAGTATTCCATTGTATAAATGTACCAGTTTTTTGATCCACTCATTTACTGTTGGGCACCTAGGCTGCTTCTAATTCTTGGCTATTGTAAATTGTGCTGCTATGAACATTGGGGTGCACAGGTTCTTTTGAACTGGTGTTTCAGGATTCTTAGGGTACAATCCCGGCAGTGGAATTGCTGGGTCAAAAGGCAGCTCCATTTTAAGTTTTCTGAGTAAATTCCAAACTGTTTTGTTGAAGGATGGAAACAAATAACCAATACTCACCTTCTCCCTTTCTGAGGATTAACCAAACAAAAAATAAGATACCTGAGACAAAATGATAAAAATCATAGTATCACTTCACTAAGAAAAAAATGTAATGGGAGAATGTGGCCGAAAGGACATGGTTAAATCAAGTTCCCTAATACTTCTTCCCCGAACAACTCTATGTATTCTTTACAAAAATAAAAGATACCACCCAAGTGAATTATATAGTGGGAGAGTAGGCAAGACTGGGTCTATTCCAGACAGGCAATCCTATAGGCTGAGCCAGGCACATCCAAGTTTTCTAAACTCACCAAACAGAGCAGTTACTCCTTCCTGGTCACATGCAGAATAGAGGTGGGGAGAGGAAAACAGGAAGCTTCCAAGAGAAGCTGAAGCATACTCCAAAGGTTTTTCTTTAAAAAAGAGTAAAGAAAAATGTAGGACAGGGGAATGAGGAGTTAGCATTACTTCCTAATACAGAATTATGCTCATCCTCCCGCCCTGACTAAACCTAGAAAAAAAGTACTGATAATTAGCATTTGTCTACTCTTTAATCCTCTGTAGCTTAATTTTTTAAAACTTCAGTACCTCCTCAATTGCCGTCAATGAGGATTTATAAAAGCTACTATATGAGGTTTAAAAAAAATCTACAAAAGGAAAGGAGATGTTGATTATGCATTGTGATTATTGGCAAACCACCATTTCAGTGTGTGTTCCGACAGACTTAATGTTATTTACAACAGTAGCAGAAAAGGTCAGAGAAAGAAGCCTGCTCAGTTGCAGGATTTTAAGGATCAGTCTAATTTAGGCGCACAGGACAGAGACTTAGAAGCTCTATGAGGGGTACCCAATTACACAGGAAAATGTTAAGCAAAGGCAAACTGGTAACATTTATCTACTTGCTTATTTCGTGAAAGGGCAAAGTAGTACACTTTTACTAGACAGCTTCACTGTTTCCTGCAGAAAATAAAACGGGAAGTTTCTAGGGTTTGGAATACTACCACAAGCTAAATTTATCCTACAGCCCCCCATGGTTACCACCTGAACATTTGGGAAGGACAGGCACATGCCACCGAACATGATACGCCCACTTCGGCTTTCTTTCCAAGTGGCAAAGTTGCGTTAATGCACCCTAATATTGATTCTCTCCCCTCCTCATTTTTCCTGCTTACCTAGTTTTTGTTCTCTGAATTATTTTTACTATGTAGTAAATATAATACATTTTAAAATAAGGAGTAGTAGTATATTTTCCTCTCTTCCATTCTTCTTCCCATGGAATAAAAGTGGCTAACAGTTTATTGTATACAATGATACATATTTTTAAATAGAACTATATAAATATGTGAGAGTAGTAAGTAGGAGTACTTTGAGTTATTTTCACTTTAATTTTTTGCAGTAATGGCATTTGCTTTGTTATTTTTTGCAACTTACAGCAGATGTCATTTATGAGTATATCATAGAGAGCTCTCTGATTCAGTAAAATTTATTTTTTTCTTCCTTTCATAGATTTTCATAGCATGGATAAAGTATCATGTATATAGCATGCCTCCAGTGAGTGGGTGAGCAGTGAAAATTTTCCACTTTTTCTTTTTCTAAATATATAATAAGGAGTTTGAACTGCATGATCTATACCCTTCTCTTCTTTTTTTTTTTTTAGGATTTTATTTATTTATTTTTAGACAGAGGGGAAGTAAGGGAGAATGAGAGGGAGAGAAACATCAATGTGTGGTTGCCTATCATGCACCCCTTGACCGGTTACCTGGCCCACTATCAGGCATGTGCCCTGACTGGGAAATGGACCAGTAACACCATGGTTAGCAGTCTCGGGTTCAATCCACTGAGCCACACCAGCCAGGGCTATACTGTTTTTTTCAGTTCTAAATTTCTGTGATTCTCTGAATACATTTTTATTGTATTTTGTCAGGTGTTTTTACCAAGTGTAGAGAAAAACCTTGTACTATAAGTCAGTTTTTTAAAAATGTACATAAGGAAGGAAAAAGGAAGAGCATGACTATTAAATGCAGTATTGGTAATAATAATAAAATAATTATCTGTAAAATGTTTTATAATAAAATTATTTATTTTTATGTTCTGGTTATTAGTAAATAATAAAAAGTAAAAAAATTAGCCAAAAATGTATGTTAGATAAGAATATAAATTTTATGTTACTCAGACATGTATGTATTTTTTTTAAGGAAAATCATTATGTAAAAAATGTACAAGAAACTTTCAGTGTATTGCTAATTCTTCGCTCTAAAGTTGATTGCAAATGTTAGAAAAGGAAAGGTAGCACACTATCAACACATTTAAATAACTTCTCAGCTTGACTCCTTGCCGTATGTGGACTAAAGTTTCCCAAGCTTACCTCAGCCTCCACAGGGCCCAGATTCCGTCTCCAGGCAGAAGGCCTCTAGGATGAAACCAAAGCAGTTGCTGCTAAAGAAGAAGGTAGTGGTTTATGCATTGCTGCCCTGCTCATAATTTATCCAGAGTCTGTAATTTGCAGAGGGTCTGTTGTTTGCCTCATTCATCACAGAGAGACACTAAGGAGAGGGAAGCTGTACACACAAAAATTAAAAATCTATTTGTTGCCCTTGGCATGCTTTCATTTCTTGTTCCACTCAGTTCGTTGTGTTTAACTCATTGGTTTAGCATGGACTCCACAAAAGACAAATGAGCCGGCTTTGTTGATCTATAGAAACTGCCTCCTAGGGAGTCTCCAGTATCCCTTGAAATTCTGCATCTTTACTAATAATACTAAAGAGTTGGATTGTTGTGGGCTAGAAAAAATTCACAACTCTTCTACTACATATCCTATTTTGCATTTTGTGTTTAAAGTAATTGCTGCTGTTTTAGACATTATCTGAAATAAATATAGCAACCAAATTTCCTCCCTTCCTCTTCCTAGTAATTTGCTACAAAAGGGGCAGTATGATGTGATATTTAACAGCCTACAAGTCCTTTAATCTGAGTCACTTTATTATACAAGTTACTTAGACTTCTTAGGCTTCCATGTATTTATTTATAAAAGGGGATAATAATTTTACCACTACCTCCTAGAGGAATCAAGAGGATTGAGGGAGTTGGTTCAAAAGCACTTAGGAGTGTCCCTCGCACACCTTGCAAGGGATAGCAATTATTACACAACTGAAGGCAGATATTCCATCTGTTAAAAACCGAATGTTAGTATCCTCCCAAAATTTATATGTTAAAGCCTTAACCCTCAGGGTGACTATATTTAGAGATCGGGACACTAAAAAAATAGCTAAGATTAAAAGAGGCCTGAAGGGTCGGGCTCTGATCCCATTGGATCAGTGACCTCATGAAAAGAGACACCCGAGAGCTTGCTTACTTCCTTATCCACAGCCAAGGAACGGCCATGTGGGCACACAGCGGGAAGACAGCCAGCTGCAACCTAAGGGGAGGGCTCTCATCGACCCTGCTGCCACCTTGATCTTCGACTTCCAATCTCCAGAACTGTGAAAAAATAAATGTCTCTGGTTTAAGCCAACCGGGCTAAGGTATTTTGCATGGTCGTCAGAGCAAACTAATATACATCTATCTACTCCCTAAAATAATTTGTAAAATTAGCTAAAGTACATGCTCTAGAATAGCTAAAACAATCTTGAAAAAGGAGAATGAAGTGGGAGGTATCAGTCTACCTCTTATTAGATAGACATCGATATTGGTGGAAAGGCAGACACAGATTAATGGAATAGAATAAAAAAAGCTAGAGATAAACACACATAAATGCACCCAACCGATTTTTAACAAAGTTACAAAAGCAAATCAATGGAGGAAATATAAACCCTTTCATCAAACGGTGCTGAAGCAACTGAATACCCACAGACATAAAAGTAAACTTTGTACTAACCTTCACATCTTAAAAAAAAAAATTCAAAACTCTCATAGACATAAATGTAAAACTATAGAACTTCTAGAAAAAAAATAAGATAAAATCATTATCTGAGTTTAGGCAGAAAATTTTTAGACCAAAGACATAATGCACAAATTGATTTATTAGACCTCATAAAAATTAAAAATCTTTTGCTCTGTGAAATGAAATAGACACATTTCTTCTGTTCAGAGAATGAAAGGGCAAGCTACAGCTTAGGAGAAAATATTTGCAAACCATGAGTCTGGTAAAGGACTGCTATATACAACTCTAAAACTCAACGATGAAAAAAAAAAACATAAGCACTCCAATTAGAAAATGGGAGAAAAGACATGAACAGAAATTTCACAGAACTATATACAAGTGGCAAATAAAGACATGAATAGATGCTTGATATAATTTGCTTTTAGAGAAATGCAAATTTAAACATCAATGAGATATCTTTGCAAACCTATCAGAATGACTAAACTTTAAAAACAGTGACAACACCAAATGCTGGAGAAGATGGATCACTCATACATTGCTAGGAGGAATGAGAAATGATACAGCCACGCTAGAAAACAGCTTGGCAAATTCTCAGAAAACTAAATGTGTAATTGCCATATGACCCAGCCACTATACTCTGGGCCATTTATCTCAGACAAATAAAAATTTATGTTCACACAACAATCTGTACATGAATGTTCACAGATGCTTTATTTGTAATGACCTAAAACTGGAAACACAGATGTCCTTCAATGGTAAATTTTTAAACAAATAGGTTCATTCATGGGATGGAATACTATTCAGCAATAAAAAGGAATGAAACATTGGTACTTGAAACAACTGGAATCTTCAAATATTTATGCAGAGAGAACCATACTGTATGATTCCACTTACCAAACATGTCTGAAATGACAAAATTATACAGCTAAAGAACAGATTAGTCGTTGCTGCCAAGGTTTTGAGAGTAGTTAGAAAAAGGTAGATGTAGTTATAAAGGGGCCACACAAGAGACCTTTATGATGGTGGAACTGTTCTTTATCTAGATTGGGGTGGCGATCATACAAATGAGTAGCTGTAAACTAGCGAGGTTTGGGTAATATGAAGGCATTGTAACAAGGAGAACTGGGTGAGGATGTACAAGGTCCCTCTATTATTTCTTAACTGAATGTGAATTTACAATGATCTCACACACAAGAATTTAATTGGAAAAAATAAATGAGATCAAAATAAGAAATACCAGAGAGGTAGCATTCATCAGTTTCTTAACTTTGTAATTTTACAGTCACCAGGAGGTCCAGGCATGACTAATACCTGACTCAAGATTCTTACAACGGGGTCTAGAACGCCTATAGTTCTTATATTTAGTTGTTCTCTTAATTTGTTCTCCTAATTATGTTAGAGCTTTCTGGTCTTTGAAAACTCTAATTTGTAATTGGATTTGATAGAATAATTAAGACTACAGGAATTACCATGCAGAGCCTTAGTCCCAAGTGATCTAGTTAAAGAAAAGTTGAACTTTTGACATGGATATAAAGCAAGCCCAGAAGGCTGCTGTTCAGCATAGTTTGATTCTTGGATTCAATTTCTGAGCACTTTTAAGTCATTTTATGCCTCTTGACTCAAATCGTTCATCTCAGTGAAAATTTGTTAGTTAAATGTCAGCTCCTTGGTGTTAGTCTATAGACTTCACAGAGGGAACCAGAGCTGTCTTAACAATTTTTAAAAAGACACCTCTAGCTCAGGCATGCTACAGAGGAAGCCTTCTACTGAAGAAGATCCTGGACGTAGGAGAGCTTTACATTCAGTAAATAAGAGTATACCAGAAAGAAAGAAATAACACATTTAACACAAAATGAACTGTAGCATAATTCCTGCTGAGAAGAAAATCCTCCTGTTTTGTTAAATATTTTAACATTCTTTTATTCCCATTCTACTAATATGGTAATTTAGAAGTAGCTATTACTGTAATTTGTAAAAGACATAATGGGAAAGTGTTGTTTTGAGTAGCTTTCTGCCTGTGCCTTGGGCTGTCTTCTTTGAAGATAGCATCTTCTCCCTGATTTCAAAGACAGCCTCTGTGACAAGTGTGTCAGCAGAATCAAGCTGAACAACATCTAAGCAGTATTAATTACAAGTAAGTTTGAAGAAATGAAATGTTTGTTTTCAGACTTAAGTTACTTTCAGTTATCAAACAAAGACAACAGTAGATTATAGTCACAGATTAGTGTATTTAAGAGGATGTTGATAGTATTTTTAAAGAATCAATAATGGACATAGTCTTTTAGGGACAGCCCCCCCCCCCCAAAAAAAAACACCCTCTTTTCTTTAAAAAATATAGCAAGTGAATTTATATTTACTCACGTCATGAGATCATGTGTAATTGCCAAGATGACATCATTTTCAATCAAAATAATTGCTAGACATCAACATAACCTGTGATATTTTTTATCACATTATCACTTAACAGCAGGACAATTATCATGAGTCGTTATTTTATTTTTACTGCCCCTCAGTTTTAATTATTATCATAAGTATACGTTGTCTTCATAAACAAATTCTAAAAAAAATAAAAGTAGTAAATCCTTTGATGCCATAGGCAACCGAAAATACAGTTATATGAGAGCTTATTTTGGTGGGAGGGGAAATAAGAGAGAAGGCATTAACTGTTACATTTCTGGGAAAATAGTGAAACCAAAATTTAAAAGAATTAAGTGCAGCTTATGCAGCATCTTTCAGAACTAATGGTAACTTTGTTGTCATTCTCCGAACGCTCAGATTCCTTCCATGTAATGTACTGTTATTAACAAGAACTCTATCTTCTAATCTTGGCTGCTTTAAAAACATTAGCAGGGGCCATTTATCATCATATTTCTTATGAAAGCTTGGAAGAAGCACCACACAGCAGTGTATCTTGGAAGCTGGAACTGTGAAGAAAATCACTCTATTATTTTCTCACCTATTGTGGCTAATGTTAAAAATAATTACTCTTACAAGATTTGCATGTACTTTAATTGCCAGTTTTCACAGATCCAGGGGTTAGGTATGCCATCCTATCCTCTACAGTTCTTTTTTTTAAATATTTTATTGATTATGCTATTATAGTTGTCCCATTTATTCTCTCCTTTATTCCGCTCAGCCCTGCACCCCCTCTCCCACCAACATTATCCCACTTAGTTCATGTCCGTGGGTCATACCTGTAAGTTCTTTGGCTTCTCCCTTTCCTATACTATTCTTAACCTCCCTCTATCTGTTTTGTACCTACCATTTATGCTTCTTATTCCCTGTGCCTTTTCCTCCATTCTTCCCCCCTTCCCTGCTGATAAAGCTCCATGTGATCCCCATTTCTGTGATTCTGTTCCTGTTCTAGCCGTTTGCTTAGTGTTTTTGTTTTTTTAGGTTCAGTTGTTGATAGTTGTGAGTTTGTTGTCATTTTACTGTTCATAGTTTTGATCCCCTTCTTTTTCTTAGACAAGTCCCTTTAACATTTCATATAATAAGGGCTCGATGATGATGAACTCCTTTAACTTTACCTTGTCTGGGAAGCACTTTATCTGCCCTTCTATTCTAAATGAGAGCTTTGCCAGATAGAGTAATATTGGATGTAGGTCCTTGTCTTCCATGACTCTGAATATTTCTTTCCAGCCCCTTCTTGCCTGTAAGGTTTCTTTTGAGAAATCAGCTGATAGTCTTATGGGAACTCCTTTGTAGGTAACTGTCTCCTTTTCTCTTGCTGCTTTGAAGATTCTCTCCTTCTCTTTAATCTTGGGTAATGTAATGATGATGTGCCTTGGTGTGTGCTTCCTTGGGTCCAACTTCTTTGGGACTCTGGGCTTCCTGGACTTCCTGGAAGTCTATTTCCTTTGCCAGATTGGGGAAGTTCTCCTTCATTATTTCTTCAAATAAGTTTTCAATGTCTTGCTCTTCCTCTTCTCCTTTGGGCACCCCTATGATTCGGATGTTGGAATGTTTAAAGTTGTCCAGGAGGTTCTTCAGCCTCTCCTCATTTTTCTGAATTCTTATTTCTTCATTCTGTTCTGGTGGAATGTTTATTTCTTCTTTCTGCTCCAAATTGTTGATTTGAGTCCAGGTTTCCTTCCCATCACTGTTGATTCCCTGTATATTTTTCTTTATTTCACTTTGCATAGCCTTTAATTTTCCTCCATTTTGCAACTGTACTCAACCAATTAATTCTGTAAGTATCGAGATTACCAGTGTTTAGAACTCTGCATCTGATAGGTTGGCTATCTCTTCATCACTTAGTTCTATTTTTGGAGCTTTGATATGTTCTTTCATTTGGTCCATATTTTTTTTTTCTCAGTGAGCCTATTATGTTATGAGGGGTGGAACCTTAGGTCTTCACCAGGGTGGGGCAACACTTCTCACTGCCTTGTGGCACTGTGTGTGGGGGATGGGTCTGAGAGGGAACGATGCCACTTCCTTGGCACTAGGCTGGCCCTGAGTTGCTTCCCTTCTATCCACAAGCAAATTGGGCCCTTTTGGTGCTGATTCCCAGGTGGATAAGTTTGTGTACATTCTATGGTCCTGTGGGTCTCTCACATGAACTCTCCTGTGAGACTGGCAGTTTCTCCCCCTGCCACAACCCCCACAGGTTTTAGCCTGTAGAGTTTTTGAGGCTTCCTTTTCCAACACTGGATCCCTGGGTTGCATGGCCTCTCTCACTCCCTAGTTGTTCCTCCCAGTTTATCTTCATGCAAATGTGGGACCTCCCAGTCCACCAGCCACCGCCTTGCCCGCCTGGGTCTGCCAGCTGCAGCCTTGCCGCGTGTCCTCTGCTCCCCGGCTGCCCATCTCTGTCCCTTCTACCAGTCAGGATGCATGTTTCTTCTTTAATTCCTTGGTTGTCGGGCTTCCATACAGTTCGATTTTCTGGCAGTTCTGGTTATTTTTTGTTTTTAAATTTGTTGTCCTTCTTTTGGTTGTGGGAGGAGACAAAGTGTATTTACCTAGGTCCCATCTAGGCTGGATACAATTTTTTTTTTTAAATCTGTACCCAGCGATATGTTTATTGCTTTTAAGAGAGAGAAAGAGAGGGAAAGAGAAGGAAAGGGAGAGAAAAAGACAGACAGAAAGACATCGATGTGAGAGGGAAACATCAATTGGTTGCCTCGCATATGAGCCTTGACGGGGGATCGAACCCCCAACCTTTTTGGTACTGGGACGATGCTCCAACCAACTGAACCACACTAGAATTCTTCACAGTTGCTCTTTTCCCTGCTTTATTTGGATGCCTTAGAATTACCCAGGATAGTGTTTGTAGTTTCTCTTTTGACCTGTCCCAACAAAATCTGTTGCATAATGAAAATGCATGGAACTGCTGTTGGGCACTGCAATAGTATGCGTAAAATAAAAGCAAAAGCAAAAACAAAAACAAAACCCTAAGTTTGGTTTGTTTTAGTTGACAATACAGTGAAAAATCGGATGTGTTCCTTCAGTTATTATTTATTGCTCTTTTCTGTTTTTATTCCACTTACTAAGGATTCCTTAACAATGTTTGTCTTCTCCATATTTTGCCCTTAAGGGATACTTTTCAGTAAATAATTGATCATTGTTCTCATTCATAAAGAACTTATATTCATTTTCAGTTCCAAACCTTTGGTAGAATTGAAATCAAACATCCTGCTTTCATTGCTCTAAATCTTCCCAGAGCTTCCTTATGGCATACAAACATGAACACAGATGATTCTTTTCTTCTTTCCAATATATAGGTTAGCATGCCGTAAACTGCTGATCAGCATTTCACTTTTTTTTTTTTTTTTTTGCTTAGCAATACATCTTGGAGGTGTTTCTTAAATGAAACCATAAAATCATCTGCATTCATTTACAGCCATATATGTATACATGCATTATAATTTAACTGATCCTTATTGATGAACATTATGATTGTTCACTTTTTGTTTTGCTATTCCATGCCATGCTTTATTGAATAACCCTGTGTTTATTCTTTTATTGTATTTGTCGGCAAACCCAGTCTAGGGCATGTTTCTCAACAGCAACACTATTGACCTTTTTGGACCAGATAATTCCTTGTTGCGAAAGGCTGTCCTCTGCATTGTAAGATGCTGGGCAATGTCCCTGGCTTATCTCCACTAGATACCAGTACTACCTCCCTCACTCTATTTGTGATCACCAAAAATGTCTCCAGGTATTGCCAACTGTTCTCCTGCAAAGGCAAAATTGCCCCAGTTCAAAAACACTGCTCTAGATTGGTGCATGCGACCTATAGCACCTTCAGCTGAATGAGACTATTCAATTTCCTTACTGATAGAAAATCAAACTTGAATTTTTGCCAATTTGATGGCGCAGGGAATGGAATTTCAGTATTACTTTAATTTCTATTTATCTTATGAGAGGATGAGTATCTTGTAATTTTTTGCCTTTCCTTTCAATTGCTTGTTTACATTCTTTACACTTTATATTTGATAGTCTAATAGTCTTTTTTTACTTTATAATTTTTTATCTTTTCTTATAAATTTCTAGATGTTTATATATTACAGATCACTGCTTTGCAATGTGAACTGAAATATTTTAAAGTTTATTGTTTGTTTTCTGATTTTTGTTATGATACTTTGATGATGGATATTTTTAATTGTTTTATATAGTTGCATTTATCAACCTTTACTTTTATGGCTTCTGAATTTTGAGTCAGAAAGTCTCCCCATTCCATGATTTTCCATGATTTTAATGGAAAATATAGAGGTTCGCTTATATATGTGTCTAGCACATTTATGGCTTCATTTTTTATGTCTCTTATTATACTTCAAATTTATCCAATATACAGTATATCAATCTTGTTTCTGCAAATTTCTTTGTGGTGATTTTTAAATTACAGCATTCTTTTATAGATTGTTTCCTTTTTACTGCATAAAACACATAATCAATCAAGAGACTCTATGAAAAGAGTCTGTTTAGTAGAATCACGATTCTAATTTTAAATGTATAAAGTTGTGTAATGTTTATTTTTTAATAGTAAAATTACATTTTTACATAGTTGTATGGTTTTGGTTTTGTGGGGGTTTTAGTTTTTTTTGTTTTTTGAAACAGGGCAACATTCGAAAGTCTCCAATGGAGATTTAAGAAACACTTCACTACTATAATATTAGAAATATATGAGATGACATAGAACAGCTCTCTGACTACTTTATGGCCTTTTATATGAGAAGTATACAGCGTATCCTGTAAGGACGACCTGTGCCTTTAAAAGAAACTCTTTTATAATAACAATCGGTGCACGCAGACAAAAACTTCCTCCTGAGCCAGGTTTATTTTTAGGTAAAACCCACAGAATCTAATCAGGTTTCCTGTTATAATGTAAAGTGGAAATATAAAGATGCCTGATTATTTTGTTAGGACCAACCATTTCATTCTATCACCTGTCTTTTTCTATCACTTCAAGTGTGATATCCTGGAAGGGGCTCCTGGTACATAATAGAAGGTTGTACAGAAAACACCAATATGTTCCTTGGTTCAAGTCGTCTGTGTTAGCACAGAAGCCAATGAAAAGTCTACTGACCTTTACATTTACTTCTGTGACAACACATTCTGAGAGGAAGGATTTTTGCCAGCTGTTTTAGTTTTAAATTACAGTGCCATGATTGGTTTCATTTCCAGGTCACCCATAGCAACCGCTATATGCAAGTGCAAGATGAGCAAAGGAGGCATGAGAAATGCTCAAGAATGTAACTTCAAAAGCTCTAATTTATTATCAAGAAGGTTTTGTTAGTTTGGATCTGGCCAGACAGGAGAAATTCACATCGTTTGTTCATTAGCGTCTTTCGGGGGAAGGGCTGTCTTTAAAAAAAAAATTCCTTTTGAAATCATTAATTCGTTATGCATTACCTTCCCAGAAGTAGTGACACATGATTCAAATCGTTTTGAAATGTGTTCTGCTGGCCTGCTAACAGGCTTCCCAATGGAAGTAAGAAAGTGGAGTAAAAATCAAGGTTCTACACCTGCTCCCACCTCTACTATTTACCACCTCATATTAAAAGTGACAGGTTTTAATTCATGCTGGAATTGCTACTTTTATCTGACTCTTTTTTCTTTTGCTTACTTGTTATTTGTTTAGTTATTATTTTTCTCTGTCTAGCATATTTCTTTCTAGTTCTTCTCAGAAATAGTCCTGATGAGCGCAGAAACTTTCTTCGAAGAGCTCTTTACCCCCCAAATATATGGCTTTACACTAAGACTTGATAGTGTCTTGGAGGCAGGACTTTGACCTCAATAGCACATTTCTAATATCTAAAGTGTCTTATTTTCTTACTATTCAGTGATAAAATACATTTTGGTAATGATTCAAGGCAGATATTGGAAAATTTATGTATGAAGTGCCAGATAACAAAATATGAGGCTTTGTGAACCATATGATCTCTGTTACAACTACTCAATGTTGCCATTGTAATGTGAAAGCAGCCGTAGGCAATATATAAGCAAATTGAATGTTAGTGTTCTGATAAAACTTCGTTTATGCACACTAAAACTTTAATTTGATATAATTTGCATGAGTCATAAATTATTCTTCTTTTGATATTTTCCAATCATTAAAATAATGTAAAAGCTATTCTAAGCTTGAAGGCGCACAGGAAGCCAGGAGGAGGGCCAGATGTAGCCCATAGAAGCCGTAGTTCACTAACCCTGGCTCTAAGCAGTGATTTTCAAACTTGAGTGTGCATTAGAATCACCCAGAAAACTAGGTGTAACAGACTGCTAGGACCTACCTCCAAAATTTTTGGTTCGGGAGTTCTGACTGGGGCCCAAGATTTCCCATCTCTAAGAAATTTCCAAGAGATGCTAAAGTTTCTGGTCTGGGGACCACATTTTGAGAACCACAGATCTATAACAAGGCTTGGAAATCTTTTTCTGTAATGTGTCAGATAAATATTTTCAGCTTTGCAAACTATTTAATACCTTTGCAACTACAGTAAGTCCTCATTTAATATTGTTGATAGGTTCTTTGACTGTAAGGGAAAGAGTATTTAATGAAACCAATTTTGCCAAAGGCTAATTCATATAAACAAGATTCCTACGAGATCTCATCAATGTTGTAACAAAATGGCATTGAAGGAAACAATCCTATTTGAGGACCTGCTCTACTAAACTCTGCCATTGGGGTATAAAAGCAGAAATAGGCAATGTGTAAATGAATGGAGGTCCTGTGTTTTAATAAAATTTTATTTACAAAAACTAGAAGTGGCTGGATTTGTTTTATGGATAGGGTTTGCTTACTTACAATCTAGAAGACTTTCTTTTATTCAAGAGGAAGATAAGAAACCTATTTTGATGAATAAAGTTTAAAAGTCTTGCATAACTTTCTGAGCATACAGTGATAAAAATAATTTCAAAAAGTATGTTTTATAATAGTTTAACAACATTCAATTAGGTATATCTGTGTCAGTCTTCACTACTAACAGTGAAAACCATTCAACAGTAGAAAAGAATTTGAGCTAACTGATAAAAGGTACATGCAAAAAAAACCTTCCTTTTGTTCTTCCTTTACTGCTCTGCTATCTGCTAAGAAGTAGGTTTAATCATTTTCACTACTGGACATTTTTAGATATTTATCAAATTAGCCATAAAGCTGGAATTGCAAAATACCACCTTCTAAATTATAATTTTCCCTCAAATTTTCTGATTCTATTTGTATTATATAGGCAAACATTTGTTTTATCTTCCAAATGCTTTACTGAGTTTTGCATCATATATTTTTAGATGCATCAGATTATCAAATATCGCAGAGAATACCAAGCGACATGTGTCTGTGTGCATGGGTGTGTTTGCATGTAATATGTGTACACGTGTAAAACTCTCCCCTAAACTGTTTCAGTTTTCTGTGGGTCATTTTCCCTGTATGGTAGGTGAGGCTATTTTTTTTCTTTCATGCATTTATCAAATAGCTGATGATCTTTCCTTTCTATTCATAGTTTAAAGTGAGAAGAGAGAATTATTGTTCGAGACCTAACAGGTTTGCAGGTGGATATGTTTACATTAAATGAGTAAGTGGGTAGACAAAAATGCTGGGAGTCCTTTAAATAGCAGAATTCAAGGGCATTACTCTGAAGGGCAACACTAACTACCCTAAATATTCCAAGGGCCTGCAAGCCCCAACCTGCCCCATTTCTTTAGAAGAGTGTCCTCTGGGATTTTGCCTGGTGTAAATGCCTTGTTGTGTATACAGTTGCACTCATAGAATTTAATGTAATGCTCTTGTACTTAGACTCTCTCTTCAGTCTCCATCTTACTAGCTGTCTTTGAGTCTGAATACTTTAAAACTGGTATATGGCATCATATTACTTCTCTATATGTACGATATCATCGTATTTGGTTTTCAGGAAACTCAGTCACAATGAAAATAACATATATTAGAAAATAAATAAAAATGTCCTAAAACTGCAAGTCATTTATGGAAGAGAGTACATTTGTATCAAAGAAACACTCCCTTAAAATTAGCTTATCAGTAAATACTGCAGTCTCTACTAAAGGAACTACACAACTGAGTGACTAAGTTAGCACAATTGTGTATTGCTAATATTTTTTTGTAGGTGCACATTGTTTGACTTTAGAAACCCAGGCTACTTTTCACAAATCCAGTCTAGACCATCAGGCTTTACTTTTTATTCTCCTCTCACACGGGAGCCACGATCATCCCTCAAGACCTCTTAAACCCATGCCTCTAATTTCCTCCTCACATTACAGGGACAATAGAACAACATTCAGTAGAAGAAACTTTACCTAACTGCATTATTTCAAACAGTTCTTGAATTTCCTTAAAATCTGTTGGTAAGTTTTCCATCCAAACTCCAAGAAGATTACAAGTGCTGCAAAATGCTTTCGGTTTGATGGGGTGTGACGGCACATGTCAAAGTCAATTGCCATCAAATCTAATTGATTACTTTATTGAGAAGTTGGACGTGTTGAAGTTCAGCTTAATTGAGATTGCTCATTACAAGCTATCTTCCCTGAATGGAAATATAAAGTGAATGCCACTTTAAGTACAGGAGGAAAACGTTTCAGCAGCAATGTAAAAATAGCATCTGATGAGCAGATAAGAATCTTATGAAAGGCACACTATTATCAGCAAACACAACTGCTCCTACTGTAGCAGTTCTATAGCAAAGGCTCTGCTAAGGAAGCCAAAGCAATCATAAGCATTTTTATAGCAAGGCTGTTCATGATTTTCTAGTACTCATTGTGTCAGCACTTTAATTATAAATTCTGTTTTATAAGTTTACAGCAAAGCTCAAAACCCCCAAAATTATTTTAGAAATCTCACTTGTGCTTAAAGTGAAATGACAAGAATATTTTTTAAATGCTGATCAGAGATGACCGTGTATCAAATAGCAAACACATCAGTAAGTCTGTGCAGCTCAGGCCCTTGTAGATGGCCAATAAAAACAAAATTGAGTAATTCAGAGATGTTTAGAAATACACAGAGCTCACAGGCAACATGAAAGTGAAAATTATTAGAAAATATAAAATATTGTTTTAAAATTTTTTAAAGATTTTATTTATTTATTTTTAGAAAGAGGGGAAAGGAGGGAGAAAGAGAGGGAGAGAAACATTGATATGTGAGAGGAACTATCAGTTGCATCTCACACGCCCCACAACGGGGGACCTGGCCTGTGACCCAGGCATGTGTCCTGACTGGGAATCAAACCAGCAACCTCTTGGCTTGCAGGCTGGCACTCAACCCACTGAACCACATCAGCCAGGGCTAAAATTTTAAACAATAGATTAAAACCACCATTATAGACTTCGTTGTATCTTACACTTTTACTTCATAGCACTTACAAAAATTGTAATTAGTTAAATACTATTTCTGTGCTTTTAAAAACACAGTTCCCACAAGACTACAAGTACATAGAAACAAGAATCTTACCACTATCGGTTTTATTCCCAGTCATGTACATTGAGTTTGCCCATGGTATGTGCTGAGGTTGAATGAAGAACAAATTTATATTGCGAAAAGCACTTGTATAGTTTAACAAATAGCTTATTGATCAGCAATGTACATAAATATCATCACTTTATTATAATCACTCATTTTATTGTCATTTCAGTTTCTGAGATATATTTTCTTTTACATATAAATAAAATCATATTTGTAGAAAATTTATTTCATATTAGTGTATATGGATCTCTTTACTCCACTTAAATAATTTTTCTATATTTATTCTGAGTTATTTTTTTCTTGTAAATCTACAGGAAAGCAAATGTAGTTTTGAAGAGGAATTGCCAGTTGCATCTAGATATGTATGGATTTAGTTATTAAGAGAAACATTCAGCCCCAGATTTTGAAAACTTATTTTTTTCAGCTTCATTGAAGTATAATTGACAAAATTATAAGATATTTAGAGTGAACAATGTGATGATTTGATATACCTGTACAATGTGAAAAGGTTCCCCTATCTAGTCAGTTAACACATCTGCTACTCACATATTTATCATTTTTATGTGAGTGAGAACACTTCAGTTCTACAGTTTTAGTAAATTTTGATTGTACAGAACAGTTACCCACTGTAGTCACCGTGTTATACATTTGACCCTTAGCCTTTACTTATCCTCAACTGAGGGTTTGTAATCTTTTACTTACCATTTCCTATTTTTCCCCCACCTCAACCCTCAGACTCTGGTTATAGATGTTAGACTCTTTCTACTTTTCTTTTTCTTTTTTCTTCTTTTATATGAGATTTCACATAAAAAGATACCACACAATATTATCTTTCTCTGGCTTATTTCACTTAGCATAATGCTCTCCAGGCCATCTATTTTGCACAACTCACAGGATTTTTTTTTTAATGCCTGATTTATGTATTTGTATGTTATTGAGTTGTATGAGTTCTTTGTATATTTTGGATATTAATCCCTTTTAGGTAGGTAGTTTTGAAATATTTTCTCTCATTCCATAAGTTCACTTTTTATTTGGAGTTGATGATTCCCTTTACTGTGAAGAGCTTAAATTTGATAAAATTTCGCTTGTTTATTTGTGACTTTGTTGCCTTTGCTTTCAGTGTCAAATACCAACCCCGCCCCCCGCCCCCAGCAATTTCCAAGATAAATGTCAAGGAGTCTACTGCCTGTGTTTTGTTCCTGGAGTTTTATAGTTTCGTGTCTTATGTTCAAGTCTTTAATCCATTTTGAGTTGATTTTTTAGTACAGTATGAGATAGGGATCCAGTTTTAACATTTTGAATGTGAATATGCAGTGTTCCCATCCCATTTTTTTTGAAGAATCTATCTTTTCCACATTTTATATTCTTGGGTTCTTTGTTGACAGTTAATTGATCATACATGCATGGGTATATTTCTGGGCTCTTTATTCTGTTTCATTGATCTATGTGTCTGTTTTTGTGCTAATACCATACTCTTTTGATTACTACAGCTTGGTAATATGATTAAAAATCAGGAAGTGCTGCCTCTGATTTTTTCTACTTTCTCAAAAGTACTTTGGCTGCAATACACAGCCTTTTGTAATTCTATACAAAATTTAGGGGTTTTTTATACTGTGAAAAATTGTCATTAGAATTTTGATAGTGAATTCATTGAATCTGTAAACCACTTTAAGTTGTATGGACATTTTAATAATATTAATTCTTCAATCCATGGATATAGAATATCTTTCTATTCATTCGTGTCTTTTTAAATTTATTTCATCAGTGTCTTACAGTTTTCTGTGTACAGAACGTGTACCTCCTTGGTTAATTTGAGAATTTTAATGTGGTCTTTTCTTTTAAAATGGATTCTAATACACCATAATCATCATCATCATAGTTAGATCAACACCTGAAGTGTTCCAGCTGACTCCAGAGTCAAAATATCACCTAGGGCTGCCTCTTACTATTATTCAGGGGGAAATAACCTGGGGTCAGGGGATAGGAAGGGAAGAGTGTCTTCACTGTTATCAGTGCCACTGTTATACTAAATTCTATTATGATTAATATAGCTTAATTTAATTCTCTACTCAAATTAATATTCTTAAAATTGAACAAATAACAGCAATACTAAAAATGTTAAAAACATTTTAACCTAAATTAAAGAACAGAATTTGTAAATGTATATGTTGTCCTTTATATGGAATCATGATAAAAATAATGCTAATATAAAAAATTAGCACCCGTGTGTCAGTGGATTGAGTGCTGGCCTGGGATCCAAAGGGTCACTGGGTCGATTCCTAGTCTAGGGCACAAGCCTGGGTTGCGGGCCAAGTCCCCAGTAGGGGGTGTGCGAGAGGCAACCACATATTGATGTTTCTTTCCCTCTCTCCCTTCCTTCCCTTCTCTAAAAATAAATAAATAAAATATTTAAAAAAAAATTAAACAGTCTTTTAAAAACATCCAGGAGATCTGGACCTTGTTTATATGCTAATAAAATTGATCAAAGCCTAAAACCTCCCATTAGATCTAACATAGCTTTTTACCGCTGTACAACATTGCTTTTATTCCCCTCATCATATCATTATTGAGAACAATACTTGTTTCAATTCCAGAGCCAATGGCTTTTGTTAGGTTAAGTCACAATATTAAATTATTTTCTATGAACTATTTTTCTAGTAACTTTTTTTATAATATTACATACAGACACATATCTGTAGTTTGTCTAACAAGGCACCACAAAGATGAATTGTTACCGAGAATGGTTAAAGAAAGTTAAAGAAGTTTATGCAGAAGAGCTATTCGAGCATTATAAATTGTTGAATCTCAAATCCCACAACTATTGAGTCAATCATCTTTACTGTCTTCAAATAACACACAAATGTTCTTGTCTTTAGTGAACTTGTGATATTATAATTGGTAGTCTGAAAGGACATTAATCACGTTAACTGCAATAAAGACATGCACACATGTTTTTTCATGAAGAAATATATGGAATATAGTGTGTGGTTATTATATAACACTGTAATTGGATATTTTGACTGGATATTATATGCTAGATTATATTATACTTTACGAGTTCAGTTGAGTCCTAGTCCTATGACTGCTACAACTTTGTTTTAGAGTTCTCTTTAGAAAGTTTCTATTTAGCCATCAATCATTATTTAAATATTGTTTTCTCCATCTATTTCAAAGTATCATTACCGATGGTAATTATTTTCTATATGTAGAAATGTGTGTAATACTGTTAATTTTGAGTCATGTGCACACAGATGTATTTTTACTTTACAGTCATTATTTAAAGGAACTAGTACAAGTTGGGTAAGTTAAATGTTATTTCTGACTTTTGTTTTCCAGTATAATTAAAGACAATGTGTGAACAATAAAGTTGTGATTTCTTGGAATGTCTAAAGAGAAGTAACCCCCTTCCACAGTCTGGACAGATATTCTGCTGTAGTAGAGATATACAGGCTTCAACACTGCTTCTTAAGGGTTTTCTTTCAACTAATTTTGATGACTTTATATCAGGTTCTCCTCACTGCTATCATTTACTAGGAAAACACATTGTAACATTTATAATAATGCTACAATTATTTTAAATCATGCACATTTCTCTTTTTTGCTCCTATTTCTGTTTAAATCAGTATGTCATCTATGTTGGTAAGTGGTAGACAAGACTCCAAAAATATTGCAGAAGTCCACCATATTAATGCTGAATGTTTGACTATTCTCTTGGAAGTATAGTATAAATGTATGTACTATTTGTTTTTACTTTAGATTCAGGCATTTAATGTATTTTCTCTTTTTTTCCTTCCAGGCATATAGATGACTTTTGACAATTGCTATAATGAGGTTGTCTATCTTATAGTTATTATAAGGCTTAGGTATCTAATAAGTGAAAGATATTTGAAGCCATAGACCATATTGTGGTTAATATATTTTTTTAAGATTTTATTTATTTTTAGAGAGGGAAGGGAGAAAGAGAGGAAGAGAAACATTAATGTGTGGTTACCTCTCTAGCACCCCCAACTGGGACCTGGACCTGGCCCTCAACCTAGACATGTGTCCTGACTGGGAATCGAACCAGTAACTCTATGGTTCGCAGGCTGGTACTCAGTCTACTGAACCACACCAGCCAGGGCTAATATATTCTTTTACTAAAAAAAAAAAGCTGCAGATGTACTATAAATTAACTATTTGATTAATCTAGCTACCTCGTCTTAGAAACAGAGGTGTGTCTTTCTCTGAGACAAATTTTTATCCATCTCCTGTTTAAAGACCATCAACAAAATTGAGAAACAATTGATTGAAGCATGTTAAATTTAACCCAAGAACACAAGCATCTTGTCTTCTTACATTATTGTCACACAAGAAGCTAATCAAGACCAGAGAGAAGATAGAGGTTATTTATAAAAACAAGGTTAATGAAGGAAACTGAATGTTGCTTCTAGGTCTGTTCCAAGAATGTAAAGATTTGGATCTATACAGAACAACCTCATTCTTCACCTCCTGTTATTAAGTTCACTTGTATTCTTAAGAGTCACAGTTTCTCCACATAATCCTGTTCTTGGCATAGAATCATGGAAACGTAGAAACTTAGATTTGGAAGAGAAGTTAGGGCTTTAAGATTCCAGATTTAAAATAATTTTGTATATATAAAGATGGACTTCCAAGTGCAGTTCGAGTGATTTGAACTACAGTGGTTTTACTACCTCAGAAGGTATCTTCCAATGAGAAGACCAAAGAAGGAGGGTATAAATAGGCTTATTCCCAGGCACCTCTAGGATATTCCCTGAAGACTGTTAGGTTATCAGTCTAGATATCTGAGGAGATCCGAGGCACCACATGGGCAGGTACAGGCATAAGAAAGCAGGTTTGTCAATCTGATTTGATTCTTACTCATAGGTTGGTGAAGACAGAAGACACGCAGTGTTCACCACAGATAGCCATCTGATGCTCAACCTCCTTTCCTTCAGGTCACCCCACACTATCTCCTAACGTTTTTCTTCCAACTTTGTACTTCTAGTACCAGTGTGCTCCTCCTAGAGATCCATACTCATTGTTTGTAACAGGAAAACATATCTAAGGTCAGGCTATAATTCTGACACAAGTTCAGTATATCCTGAGTATTTCAATCAATTAATATTACAAAGCATGAAAAAATTAAGAAACAACTCAATAGACACGAACTCTAAACTGGATATAAATATCCCTGAAACAATAAGCTATCATCCTCCACAAATCAATGACATATTCTTTAGCAAGTGCGGTTTGTCCAAGCTAAAAGTATTCTTTCCTCCTCTCCCTCCCATTTTCTAAGCAGTCACCATAAAGGGACAACAAAAATATCTCTTACATTTTATCCTATCTTCTCCATCCCAATAGTATTGTGTTGAAAAATATATTTACCAACTTAAGCCTCTTCCCATTGTTTAAAAATGTGTCATAGTGGGAGATAGTCTAGTATAGTTATTAACTATACAAATTCTGGACTTAGGCTGTGCTGGGGTAATCTTTGTCAAGTTACTTAATTTCTTAAAAACTCACCTACTCACTAATAAAAGTGTAATAATTATAATACCTACTATAATGTTTGTAAATATTAAAATAAATCATATCTATATATGTATATATGAAACTATTTTAAAATGCCTAGCAAAAATAAACATGAAATAAGTTATCATTATTCCTAAAATTCAGCTCAAATAACTTAGTTAAGATTTCAATCTCTGTAAGGTTTCAAAATCTCCTGTCTTGTGGTGTCATATTGCAATCATAACTCTATTGTAGTAATTAGGATATTGCCTCATCATTATTTACTTCTGTGCCTCTCTCTCCAAAAAAGTACCCCAGAGGGAGAATCCTGTGACTTTAATCATGTACCCTCAGCAACCCAGCATCAGGCCTCCTACAGAGAACGTACTAGCAAGGTCCACAGACCTTAGCTTCCAAGATGCAACTGTCATCTTTTAGTGACAATTAATGCATCTATGGAAACAAAAATAATCAAAAAGCACAGGCTTAGCTTCAAATTAGATAATAAAGGGCAAAAACTCCCTTTATTCCTTCTAATATTAAATTCCTTCTGTTTCTTTTATATCCACAATTATATTTAAAGGAAAATACAGTCAACAAAAAGAAAATCATATTAGAAATACAGGAGTCATTTACTTTAAAAAAAAGAAGGAAGAAAACAAATACAGAAATTTTCTCCTAACATTAAAGCTGAATTTTAGTCATATTTATTTTAAGGTGCAGTTAACATTTAAAAATCTCACGAATTCTAAAGAAGTCTTCATATTGTAACCCAACGTGACCACTATCAACATATGATAGTATTGATAACATAAAATAATGAATTTTAAATACAGATAGTTTCTGTAAAGAACAGTTTGTGCAACTTGGAGACTATCCAAAGAGAAACTGCATATGATAGTTAACCAGTGATGCAGACACCTGCTTCCCCTACAGAGACCTAGTAAATATTGGTGGAAGTTGTTGTGGTAATTGGATGAGCAACTACTTTCAAATGTCTATTCAAATGTTTTTAATGTCTATTCAAATGTTTTTCAAATGCCTATTTAAATGTTTTCAAATGTCTATTCAACTGTTTTCAATGAAATTGTACTAGTCATTACTTTATTTCTCCTCTTTCATAATAAACTCTATAAATCCTTTTTTTTAATTCACCATGTGAAGAAGGTTTGCCTTAAAATGGTTTGGTAATAGAATTCCAAGTAAAATTGAAACATGAGTCATAATTGACATGAGAATGTTTTAAAAGGATGCATTATATCACTAATTAAGCTGATCAAGAAAGGGAGGCAGGGAAATACTGACAGTTTGTGCATATTTAGAGTGACAGAGAAGGCATGTCATAGAGCAGGGGTATCATAGAACAAGCATGTCATAAAGGAGTGTCATAGAGAATCTGTTATAGAGCAGAGATGTCATAGAGGAGGTTTGTCATAGAGCAGGGGTGTCACAGAGCATGGGTGTCATAGAGTTCAGGTGTCACAGAGAAGGAGTGTCATAGAAGAGGGGTGTGAAACAGAAGTAGTGTCAGAGCAGGGGTGTCATAGAGAAGGAATACTGTAGAGGAATGGGGCCAAAGAAGAGCAGGGTCAAAGAGGATGGGGTTTTCAAGCAGATAGTTACAGTTGTTAGAAATGTTATTTTTCTTCATCACGCTGGTATGTGGAGAATGTGTCAGCTTAAAAACTTTATGTTTATTTGCTCATTCTAAATAAAGGTTTGTATCTAAAAAAAGGAAAAAAGCAATTCAGTGTATAGTCTGACACAGTGCAAAAAAAAGAATATGTTCACACCGAAATGCAGAAAGACAAAACACGGAAAATAAAGAAAAGAAAGTAAACAATACAGGAATAAGGTGAAAATATATAACAAATGTTAGATTCCCCAATGGAGAGGAGAAAGATGAGGCAGACGCAATATTGAAAATATGGTGACTGAGAACTTTCCAAAAGTGGTGACTAACAGCCACAAATCCAGGAAGTCCTAAAAATGCCAAGTTTTGAAAAGAACAGAGAAGTGTACTTCAAATCATATTACATTAATACCTCTGAAAAGCAAAGAACTAAAGTGGAATGTCTCACAGGCAACCACAGACTCAAAGATCGATCGCCTTCAAAGGGGAAACAATAACACTGAGACTTATCAACCAATTCAGTAGAGACTGGAAGATAATGAAATGACATCTCTAAAGTGGTGAAACAAAATAACTGTTAAATTAGAATTCTATGACCAGTACAAATACTCATTAAATATAAAGGTGAAATAAATATATTTTCAGGCACACAAAACTGAAAAAATACATCTCCAGAAAATCTGCAGTAAAGGAGAATCTAAAGGGAATTCTACAGAAATAAGAAAAAATGAATACAAATAGCATCTTGCAAGAAGAGACAAAGAGCAAAAAAAAGGAAAAATGCACTATCATCTGGAGGCATTTACATGTGTTAACAAACATAGCTGTAGCATATAAATAAGGCAACAAATAGGAATAGGGATCAAAGGTCCTTGAAAGAAGGAAAGGGTCCAATTAGCATTAGACTTTGGTAAGTCAAGATTCACGTGATAATTTCTAGGTTAAACAAACAAAATATTTTTTAAAAGTAGAAAATGAGTTAACAGTGGAAATTACAAGGATGAAAAATGTAACCCTCAGGAAAATAAATTTGAATTCAATTATATTGGTAATTACAATAGAGTAAAATGGATGAAACTCTTATTGAAAGCAACGTTTGCTATACTTGTTTTAAAAGATCACAGCTCTGATTACTGTTTATGAAATATTAATAATATAGAAAAGATAAAAGGAATGAATGAAGATATGCCATGTATAGACAAGTTAAAATAAAAGTGATATGAGTATTAATAGGGGCATTAGGGCTAAAAGCATTCTTAGAGAAAGAGGGGGCATTTCATGATGATGAAATATTAAATATGACAGAAATACACAACAGTTACAATTTTGTTTGCACCATTAAAATATATGCTTACTACATATGAAACAAAAGATTATAGAACTAAAAATAGAAACAGACAACTCTGTAATTCCACGAAAAAGTTTTAATAAAATTCTCTGTAACGCTGAGAGAACAAGAAGCCACAAAATCAGTAATAATTGATTAGAACACCTGAGCAACCTGTTTAGGAAACTTGACTTAATGGTGATTTTAAACTGCGTGTGAGCCTACGAGGTCTGTCCAGAAAGCATCCAGCCACACGTTATGAAAAATAGAGACATTTATTATACAAGAAACATTGTACATAGGACAATGATGCCTCAGTCCCCTTCAAAGTAGGCACCTTGGGACCCTACACAGTTCTCCCAGTCACCATCAACTGCCCCATTGTATTTTCCTGAATCTCATTCACAGTCTGAAATCTCCTCCCTTTTAAAGGTGATTTTAGTTTTGGGAAAAACCAGCAGTTGCAGGGTGCCAATCTGGGTGGTAGGGGGGCTGAATCACATGGGTGACTTGATGTTTCACCAAAAACTCATCAGGAGATGTGATGCCTGAGCAGATGTGTTGTCTTGAAGAAGCTGCCAATCACCAGTTGCCCACAGCTGTGGCCAAATAGTTCCCACAGAGGAAAGTTCAAGCTCAATGAAAAATTTGTTGCAGATTTGTTACTCTACTCAGTCATTTTGAATGTAATGACCACACAGTACACATGCTCACTCATCAGTGTCTACCGCCCCCACTGACTAGTACAGTGATGTCGTCATTGTTCACACACGCACATTCCAGCCCATGCTCCTTGGCTGTCAGGTTATACTGATGTCATGCCAACTGTTCTCATTATATTAATAATGGTTGTATTTTTTCTTGACAGACCTAGTATGTGTGTGTGTGTGCATGTGTTTTGTGTATGTTTACTATTATATGTCACCACACACAGGAACTGAAGAATATTTTTTTATTTAGAACCACACAAGAAATTTCAAAATTGTATTAATAGTGTCTGTGCAGCCTACAATTGAGGTAAAACAATAGTAGAATGTTAACTATTTAAAAATTAAGAAACATACATCTGTTGATACAGAAAATATGAGATATACCACAAAATTATGATATAAATAATGTGTAATAAAGTATAATTCAGCCATCAAAAAGGAGGAAAGCTTGACATATTACAACATGGATGAATCTGGATGATATTATGCTAAGAAAATAGCCAGTCTACAAGAAATTCCTATTTTAACAATGCCCTAGCTTGAATTTCTCAACTGTTCTCTATTTTATACACAAGCCTGTACCATCCAATCTTCTTCATCGCAGTTTTTGCAAGTCCACCTTTCCAGTTGCTCGGATAAAAACCTTTGAGATATTTTCAATGCCTTTCTCTTATACCCTGCATTCAATCTGTCAGGGAATCCCAATGCTTCTATCTTTAAAATATACCCATAGCATGACCTCTTTTGCTATGCCCGTTGCTACTTTTCTGGTAGAAGCTACAATTGCCTCTCACCTAGAGTATATTAGCCCCATAAGTTGTCTTCATCTCACTCTTGTCCCTATAAGTATATATTCTTAGAAGAACACTGGAATAATTCTTTAAAATTATAATTAATATAAAATTATTCCTTGTCAGAAAATCCTGCTATAGTTTCCCATTTAATTCATAGTTAGAAGCAAACTCCTAACAATGACCTGTATAGAGGACTTAATTTCTCTCACTCTTCCAACCCTTCTACCCTCATTGGGACTATCACCATCTCCTATCTCTTTTCTATCCTCATTTGCTGCTCATCTTCCCTTCTATTTCAGCCATATGGGTCTTCAGTTTTTTCTTACGAGTATCATGTGTAAAGATCACAGGACCTTTGCATGAAATCTGTCCCTTGCTTAGAAGCTTCTTCTGTCAAATATGTGTCCATCTCACTTCTTCACAAACTTCAGGCTTTTGTTAAAATTTCATGTTTCAGGGAAAAGTGCTTGACTCTTCTATTTAGAATTATTACTGGGCACTAAATCTCTATACTTTGATCTCATATTTTGCTCCATTTTATCTTTATTTTTTCTTTAAGTGGAGTTGATATATAATCTTATGTTGGTTATGTTAGTGTCAGGTGTACCTTATAGTTATTTGACATTTTTATACTTCACAGTGTGATCACTCCACTAATTCTAGTACTTATCTGTTATGCTGAAAATTTATCACAATATAATCGACTACATTCCCTTTCCCCTTTTCACCCATCCTCCCAGCCCCCTTCCTACTGGTAGCCATCCCTTTGGTCCCTGTTTCTATTATGAGACTGCTTTTGTTTGTTTGTTTGTTTTCTTTTCAGATTCCACAAATCAGTGAAACTCTATATTTGTCTTTCCCTGCCTGACTTGTTTCACTTAGCGTAATTTTCCTGTAGCACACATCACAATTTTGTGAACTCTCCATTGTTTGGTTTTCTTCTTTAATACAGGTTTTAGAAGCACTCATAATTTGGCCTAATGCATATTCTGTGATCAATAAACATTTGTTGAATAAACTAAATGCAAAAGTAAAAATAGATTAGCATCAGCTTCGGAAAATAAAACTGAGTATTTGTCTAACATTAGGGCAATGAGACTTTTCCAAAATATTAGATGTATAGAAACCATAAAGGAAAATATAGATATTACTGATAACCTTAATTCTTGAAATTTTATTTCAAAAATATATGTAAACAAAGTTAAACTATCTATTCTAGATGCTAACCATGTATAAATGCCTGTATACATATAAGAAAAACACAAACAAACCCAACAGGAAAAAAAAGGTGAAAGTTACAAACAAACATTTTATAGTCAAGAAATTTTAAAAGGGAATGAACCATTTGAATGTTTTTGAACTTTAAATTGAAGCAATAATGAGATACTTTTCCTCAAAACATTGACAAAATATTAAATGATGATTGTTTTCAGTAATAGTGAGAATGCAGAATGAGAACATTGCTAGTGGGGTGTGATGGCTTTAGTCCTTTTGAAAAGTAATTTAAAAATACCTACAAAATTAAAACACAATGATAATTTGATAAAGCAATTTCACATTCGGAAATTCGTTATCTAGAAATAAATATATGTGGACAAAAAATACAAATAGAAATGTATGCCTAGAGAGAGGGTGAGGGGGAAGAGAGAGATTGAAGCATTGCTGATGGTTACAGTATTAAATATAACATATATACCTATGAATAAGGGAATGGACTAAAAATCTGGGATATACATTCTTACAAGGAAAAAATGCGAAGCTGTTAACAAAGATGAATTGGTCTAACAAAGATCGGCTGACCTTTGTTTATTGAACCAGGGAAAGTTTTGTAATGTGCTTTGTTGTAATATGAGGAAAGTAATTGTTCACCAACCTCATTAGCTAAATAAGTGTTCATTCAAAGAGATTATACAAATATACAAGGACACAATATCATTTGATACATAATGGATATTATTCTTATTATATTAATTCTTAGACTGTACAAAGTGATAAAGTGAAAGTATTATAACCAAATAGCATGATAGCAAGAGGAGAATGAGGAGGGTGAGGAGAAGGAGGAAGGAGTGATGAAAGGAAGAGACAGAGGAAGAGCTAAGTTATTATGAACCTCCTGTAAACCAGGTCACTGTGCAAAGACCTGCTTGTACCAAATCCTTACATTCTGTGACTGTGCATATGAAATTTTGAGAACTGTGAGTTATAGTTTGCTTCACTATGATATAAAGAAATGTAAGAATTATTCTGAAAAATGAGCATCCCTTTTATTTCAAAGGTTATATATCATCCATAGGCTAAGATATGAGCAAAAATTTTAATTCTTCATATCCTTTGAAGAAAAATTCTATTCCCAAGAGAAATCATATTGTTTATTAAATACTTTTTATCCTCATTCTGAAGGATACTAATTGTCAGAGTGGCAATAAGTACCATATATAAACTAAAGTAATAAAGTTTTTTAACAATAGGAATTTTTACTAAATGAATAAATATATGAAATCACAAAATATAGCATATCAATGTAATCATTTCTAAAAGAAATTATCAGTACTTGGGATTGAATGGGAAATAACTATTGAAAGTAAAATGTTTACCTTTCCAGTTGGAGATAATAGAAATCTTTTTGATAGAAAACAATATTATAAATGCATTAATATTTTGCATTTTTACTTCCTTCATCCTAATAGAAGTTAAAAGTGTCAAGAGGTATTTAATGTTAACACCTAACAAAAATCGTATTACTATTCATATATTTGTGAGCTTGTTATTTTAATTATATAGTTGATTAGAAACTTTGGTAGAACTGGAAGTAATGATTACAAATCAATATTTATTTTTGTAGTTTTATATTTTATAGCATAATAAGAAAACAAGAACTGTGGAAATTGACCCATTAGCCTTTGTCAGTCAGTTAATGCTGTATCTTTAATGGCATTCATTCCTTGTTTGACAGGTTTAATAAACATGTCTTTCAAGCAGTTGAAAAATTCACTACTGCCCTGACTGGTGTTGGCTCAGTGGTTTGGACATCATCCAACAAACCGAAAGTTCACCAGTTCAATTCTCAGTCAGGGCATATGCCTGGATTGTGGGCCAGGTCCCTGGTAGTGGGAGAGCGAGATGCAACAGGTCAGTGTTTCTCTTGTACATTGATGTTTCTCTCCTGCTCTTTCTCCCTTTTTCCCTTTTCTCTAAAAATCAAAAATAACATCTTAAAAAAAAGAAAGAAAAATTTGCTACCAGATATTAAGAACCAGACACTTAAGTTTGTAGTGATAAAAGTAATTTTGTAGAATTTTTCATTTGTGTATGACCAATGCACTCAACTTTATTCCCTTAAAAATAAAATACCCTTATAAAATAAAAATGATATAAAAATACTTTTTCAAAACAATGACTAATTTGAAAGAATGTGGAAGATATTCATAACTGAAAAACAAAAGAACTACAAAATGAATATTCATTGCATAATAAAATAACATAAATACTAGAAAAAAGGGTATGTATGATTAAAGCTTGAAAGTCAATGTGATTATATTTCTTAAATGTCCA